>JACXGJ010004121.1:0-48009 GCA_016801105.1 Esox niger | reverse complement strand
GTGTGCCGGTGAGAAACTGACGGGGAGATCCAGATGTGTGCCGGTGAAAAACAGTCCATGAATCGATTACAGGGTCAGATAGGTCTGACTTACATTATAGAAGATCTGTGACTTGGAACATTCGTGAGCATGGTGCAGGCAAAGGCAACTTTCTCATTTTGAATCACTTCTTTTTATCTTTCTTTCCATTCAGTGCTGCCCACAGGTGTCTGAATCCACATGTTGAATTGAATCAGAACACTATTACAGACTTACTATTGTGTGATTTGAATTGGAATGGCGGCGGTTCAACCATAGAATTCTATTCCTAATGACAGCTAGGTTTTTCCATTACAAATCAGTATTGGATATAAGTGTCCTACAGCTGTAGAATGTGTACCCTGCTCACAGTAATGGGCCCCACAAAACAATGTTTCCCAGCGCTTGATCCTTCTGGACTCGAAAAAGAAATGTTCACGGTACAAATGATCACAAACTCTGTCAAACTTGGGCTCTGGTAGTGAATATCAGTATGTCAATTTTTTTTGTTTTAAAAAAACTTTCTTGCTGAAGAAAACATACAACTACCTTGGTCTAGACATCAATATCCAAAGGTGCAGTGGTTTCTTAATTTTTTCCTGAGCTGTATATCGAATGTATGTTTCATATTAGGACTAAACAAAGTCATGATTGAATTTGCGATACTTGTACAACATCCAAATCGCCAACTTCTGTGATTTTCGCCAACAGAAAAATAACGAATGCGACGTTGGGCACGAGTCATCTGTGCGTCATGAGTTCTTCTGGCGGGTGGTGCATGGAAACCGTACGACGCCTTTGGTGGTCCCACTGACACAGGGCTCGTTGTTATTCAAAGCAAACAAAAAGTCTGTCTTAGAAGTGGCAGTAACAGACTGCGCAACATCGGCTGGCTGGAAATATATCATTTGTTTTTCCAAGATCATTTGTATGTCTTTATGTTCCTTGGCAATTTACATTGTTTCTTTCAAGTGCTTAAAGACGTTTGAAGGTTTCTTCACGTTCAGGCAGCACCCAGGCCTCAGAAATAAGAGTTTCATGTCTCTTAAGCACCTCTAACTTTAATATATTATTTGGGCTATGATTTGTACGTTGTATTTTTAATAGTGAGATTATCTACACTGTTGACGCACAAGTGTTTGAAAAGCCTCCCGCGTAGATCAGCAGCGCTCGTCTCTTCTGCTCTAGTTCTCTTCCAAACCAAGCGTCCTCACAGACTCCTCCAGCCCATGGAGATTATCTTTCTCAGCCACCTCAACAGTGACAGCATACAGAGTCATTTTGCTGACTGTGACCAAAGCCCGTGCAGCTGCAGCGTCCCAGAGGATGGGATCAATACCTCCTAGGTGCGTGGCTGAGATGGCCGAGGGTGGTTGTTCGTATCCCTCTTCAGACAGATGTACTTAGGGTCAGTGTTACTGTCACCCTAAAGTTCCCCGTGGAGATTTCCTGTCAGCATCTCCGCCCGGTTGAGATGTAAGCGATCCACAAGGACGTCACAAATGTGACGTTTGCCTCTGCACATCCACCCCGTGACCTTCAGGGTCAATGTGCATCTACTAAACGTCCTGTCCTCTATAATGCCGCATTAGCGATAGACGACTGTGACTGTTTATGCTGGATTTACGTAAAAAGGTATGTTAAGCCAGAAGATGTAATAAAGAAACTAGACCAAAAGAGCCAAAAAAAGAAAAGAGCACAGTACGAAACAGAGGCCCCGCAGATTCCAACTCCCAGCATGCACCGGAACAGGGGAGGTAAACAAAAAAAAAAGAGTGAGGAAGAGAGCACTGATAAAGAAAAAGAGGGGGACAAAATATTCTGGCGGCAGAATTATATTCTGGGTGACTTAGTGTCACATGGATGACATCACTCTACGGCGACGGCAGGTGCTCCACTGGGAGCGACTAAAGCGTGAATGAGAAAAAGCTCAAGGGACCGTGGCAGTGCCTGTGCTATGATGTACTACGAACTCTCAGTTAAGGTGTGGTAATAATCAAAAGTGCCAGAAAATAAATATTAAATTATTTTGCTGTCTCTTTTTGCCCTTTCTGACTCTATTTCTGATCTCTCTCTCGTCACATCGGTCTCATTTACTTTACTTCCACTCTCCTCTTATGGAAAACACTAATTAATTTAATGTGACCACACGTCACTTGCTCTGAAACTACATGTGAATTTAGTGCCATAACTAATTTCAAAATATAAAGCAAAAAGTGATAACAACAAGCTCAATATGAAGTTTGCCGTAAGCTTTTTTCCTTATTTATTTTTTTACACATCATTTTACATGCGCAATGCAATCATGCTTTTCTTCTGTAGGGGTTGCTTAAACCCCTTCATGTACTGCACTGTACCTCACACTCACTCTCTGTCTCTCCTTCTCCCATCTCCCACTCTCTCTCCCCTTCCTCTCTGCATT
Organism: Esox niger; assembly: GCA_016801105.1. Taxonomy (NCBI): domain Eukaryota; kingdom Metazoa; phylum Chordata; class Actinopteri; order Esociformes; family Esocidae; genus Esox; species Esox niger. The sequence goes on along the minus strand of JACXGJ010004121.1, from coordinate 45,569 downwards.
CCTTTCTCCTTTCTCTTCATTCACTCTCTCCTCCCTCACTCCCCCCTCATCCCACTCACACAGTTTGCCTCTCATTTCATCTCCCTCTTTACTGGGTTTCTACTTTACTTCCCCCTCTCCCTATCTCTGTCTCTCCTTCATCCATCCGTTCCTCACTGTTTTCTGTACTTAATGCGGGGGACAGCAGCTGATGTTGGGTCTCCAGTCTGTGTTGTGGCAGGGCCTAATTGCAGGACTCACAAACACAGAGAGGGCCTTTATCTCCCACAAACCACCCTGCCTCCGCAAGCCCCCGTGGCACAAACTCACCCCGCGCGGCATCGCTGCAACCATCTTAACAGGCCCCAATTAAACCGTTACAGTCGGAAGAGAGAGGAGGGAGGCAGGGAGGGAGGTAGAGAAGCAACGGAGAGAGACAGGGAGGGAGAGAAAGAGCTTGAGGGTGAGAACGAAAAAGCAATAGAGGGTAATAGAAAAAGAGGGGGATGTAGAGGATCTAGAGGGATGATGAAAGAAAGAGCAAAACGGAGAAACAGAGTTACGGTTTCCCCAGTACGACCCAACGCGTCGAAGAAGGGTCAGTCCCAGACACAAATGGAGTCAGCAGCTGTCTACAGACAGTAGACTGTGATTTACGTTGCCTGTCTCAATGCGCACTAACCCCGGGGGAGAAAGGAAATGGCAAGAGGCTCCGAGAGATAAGAGCCTTTTGTTTTAGGAGGTGTAGAGATTATTACATTCCTGCAGATAGCTTTGCACATCATTGTCTAGTCTCCTCAACTTGGAGAGAAAGGGGTATTAGGAAAAGCAAATATGTAGACCCACTGTGGTTGCTGGTGAGATCTACATTAAATGGTGTCGGTCTGGTTAAACACATTTCTTTAGCTTTTTTCACTTTTAGCCCATTTTGCCTAGATTTATAACTACACGTATTTGAGAATAAGATGTGGCAATATTCTATTTCTGTGTACAGTAAATAAAATAATATTTCAATTTAAACTATTTTAACATTCTGTGAAGATGGAACTCAACTGGATTGACATTTCCAAACCATAATGCTTTTGGATTAGATTGCACCCTGCTAATATAACGGGTTTACATTTCGACAACCTGCACTTTAGACATCTCAACATAGACATTTTTAAGAGAGTAGTTCACTACTAAACTGTTAGTAAAATGATTTAAGGCTGAATATCTCAGAACTAGTCTTTCTATTCTTTCTTCGGTAACTTGTCCTGAGGTAATGTGAAACGGCATGTCTGAATCAAGCGAAACCATTGCGCATGTAACATTTCAATATGTCTAAAACCCCTGTCACGCGTCTTTATGTGCTCAGGTGACATTTCTCTCTTGATTAGTTCAGATTTTGAAGGATAATGTGCCATCGTGTCTTTGCTCCTAGCGCTCCTTCAGATGATCCAAATGCAACAGTAATTTGAGGTGATTCAATTTGAGCTTAATTACATTCTTTAATGAGGTCCTGATGTGACACACACACAGCTTGCCTGGGGTGGCACACCTCCACCTTAAACCTAACATCGAGACTTATCTTTGACAGTTCTTTCCCAATGTACTACTCCTCTATTTCTTTATGAAGTCAAGACTATAGACGGTGTTTAATATTAAATGAAAAAAACTGTCAAATAAAAAGGGCTCTTCAATTTCAGAATAAAGGAAACTAACATACCCCCTGCCTTTTTTTAAATTATTTCATAGCTCAAATTATTTCATAGCCCATCATTTGCTTCCTGTGACACAAAGCTTGCACTTTACTTTTCTCTCCCTTTATAGCCCATCTAATATCTGCTTCATTGAGGAGTAAAATGTACTTGGATGTGGGTTTGGGGGCAAATGGGTGGTGAGATTGTCTTGCCTAGCAATTTTAGGATGAATGCATTTAGTTAAACTGGATTTCATTTGTTTGCATGCCCTGGCAGAAATTGTGAAATCATGGCACTGATTTTGAAAATATGACTGATCATGCAAAATAACTGTTTTTTTATTTAAGGATAGTGATCATATGTAACCATTTACGATCACACAGTTGTTTGGCTACTTTTTAAATCATAATGTCCCTGAGCTAAGGTTTACATACCCTTGAATGTTTGGCCTTGTTACAGACACACTAGGTGACACACACAAGTGAAATTTGAAATTAAAGTTACATTTCCCACACCTGTGGCTTTTTAATTGAAATTAGTGTCTGTGTATAAATATTCAACGAGTTTGTTAACTCCCATGTGGATGCACTGAGCAGACTGGATACTGAGCCATGGGGAGCAGAAAAGAACCGTCAAAAGACCTGCGTAACAAGGTAATGGAACTTTATGAAGATGGAAAAGGATAGAATAATTATATCCAAAGCTTTGCAAATGCCAGTCAGTACTGTTTAATCTTATTAAGAAGTGGAAAATACCAAGCCAAGGTCAGGTAGACCAAGAAAGAGTTCAGCCAAAACTGTCAAATTAATTGTTTGGGTCACAAAGAAAACCCTGGGGGTAACAAAAGGAGAAATACAGGCTTTTCTTGAAAAAGTGTGGTTTATTCAAGGAGCACAATATGACGATACTTGAACTAAAATGAGCTGCATGGTCAAGTTGCCGGCAAGAAGCCTTTACTGCGCCAATGCCACAAAAAAAACTGGTTTCAATATGCCTGACAACACTTGGACAAGTCTCACAGCTTCTGGCACACTGTAATTTGGAGTGACAAGACCAAAATAGAGTTTTATGGTCACAACCATAAGTGCTATGTTTGGAGAGGGATCAACAAGGCATATAGTGAACAAAATACAATCCCCACTGTGAAGCATGGTGGTGGCTAACTGGTCTTTTGGGGGTGTTTGAGCACTAAAGGCATGGGCAATCTCATGAAAAATGATAGCAAGCTGAATGCAGCATGTTATCTGAAAATACAGGCAGACAATTTGCTTCTGCACGAAAGCTGCACATGGGACGCTCTTGGACTTTCCAGTAAGACGATGACCCTAAGCACAAGGCCAAGTTGACCCTCCAGTGGTTACAGCAGAAAAAGGTGAAGATTCTGGAGTGATCATCACAGTTTCCTGACTTTAATATAATCGAGCCACTCTGGGGAGATCTCAAACGTGCAGTTTCAGCAAGACAATGACCTGGAGGCATTTTTCCAAGATGAATGGGCAGCTATACCACCTGCAAGAATTCAGGGCCTCATAGACAACTATTACAAAAGACTCAACGCTGTCATTGATGCTGAAGGGGGCAATACACAGTATTAAGAACTTAGGGTAAGCAGACTTTTGAACAGGGGTCAAAATATGTTTTTCTTTGTTGCCATGCTTTGTTTTATGATTATGCCATTCTGTTATATGAATCCCATAAGAAATATGTTTCGCTTGCTCGCTCATGTTTTCTTTACAAATGCTACATACAAAAATCAAGAGACGGCTGCAAATTGAATGCTTCTGTCATTCACTCAAAACTTTCCTTTTCAACATTTTCGGAAAGGAAATGAAAATGTGCAGTGGTCTCTTAATTTTTTTTCTCAAAGAGTATGCAAAAGTTTTGAGCACAACTGTATATAAATGTAAAAAGTAACCAAGCAGGCATAGCAGGAATTTACTAGAATGCTGCCGATTTCAAACCGACAAACAACATTTTTCTTTCCTGGCTGTAAGTGGCGATTGAAAGATGAAGTCATTTCTAATGCCGAGGCAGAATCTATGGCTAGTTGCAATGACATATTCATTATTGCTCCAAAAGCTACCTTGAGAAACATGATACATGATAATACCCTTTGTTTTCTTTGTCATGAATTTCTACCCAGCCAACACGATGGCAATTGCTGTTGCCGAACACCAACAGAGCGACAAGCTACGCTACCTATTTACCCAAACTGGCCAAGCGTTCAGCCATCTGCGCTTTCTCGCATAAAAGATCACACCACATTGTTTGACGGATCACGAGTACCAGGCCAAGGGCAGGGACTGCAAAGACTGTTATGGAGGCAGTGATGTGGAAAATGACACAAAATTACTCATTTTGACTCACTCTGGAATCAGAGGTTTGACGCTCCCAGCTTAGCGATTAAAACATCTCGTCTACAAAGTAAAATGAAAGAATATCACTGAAACTCTGTTTTATGTTCTGAAATCACAGAGGATATCGACTTTTGTTTGAGGAAATTAAATTGTGTCCTTATCTGTTGGCATGCTGTTTAAATGTTTAATGAGAGACAAACGTCATTTTTTATATTTCTATGTATTCATTAGGAAACATTTGCATTTCCAGCAAATATGTATATATCAAAATACCATGGCCAGGAAAATATTATCTTTTTTGTCTCAGTCCCTACATTCTGTAAAGGCAGGAAAAGAAAAGAGAAACGGGTGAAGAGAAAGGAAGGAGTCCGGAAGGGGTGAATGATGGACTGTCCAGGGAGATGGATGGGGTGTGTGTGGCTGCGACATGAGAGAAGTGAGCCTCAATATAAGGGCCCACATGGGGGGGCTTCTCCATACTGGGTCTGAGATAAGACATGGTGGGGTCGTTTTGCTCTGTTTACCCTGTGTGTGTGTGTGTGTGTGTGTGTGTGTGTGTGTGGGTCAGCGTGACCTGGGTGTCGTCTAAGTCGCTCTGACGAGGGGAGACGGATCACCTGCGAGGGGTGACACGCTAAGACAAGCCAATGATTGGAAGAAGTGTCCTGACCTCTGACCTCCCCAACTTCACCTGCCCCACATTCACGACACAGAGTCAGGACAGATGGGATGGCACGTGTCACACAAGGCAGGCAAAATAAACACGCTTTTGTGTGTTTTCTCACGCAGCACTCAGGTGCACGGGCTTTCTAATTCATCCAGGGGATGACAAGCAGAAACACCGTCCACCGTCACCACGGTAACACCTAGAAATAGACCAGCTAATGGATGGAATAGTTTATTGCCAGTTCCATCATTCCAGACATCTGTATAGCATCTCTTTAGAGGGGATTTCCTCCCTCCCTACCTTTACCCCATTCTTGTAGCCACCCCCAGGGGATAAGCAGGTAAAACCGCCCGGATAATGTCTCCTCCCGATGCGTTATCTTCCCTTCAGGCCTGGACGGATGATAATGAATTCAGTCAGCTGGGTTATCCTCCTTAGTTATCATCATTAATTACCACCCGTCTTGAGGCATTCATTCATTTATCTCTATGAATTGAGGAGGCGGAACATGCTGTGTTAAAAGGGGTGGGATTGACATCAGGGTAGATTTCAAACGTAGGTTTAGCAGTGCCCGGCGAAACGTCCCTCAAGCCTTTCATTTCAACTGGAATGACCTCACAGATCAGACGTATATTTACAGTTTCTTCTGGAGACTGGGATTACGTGTTCCTGAACACTTTGGATGGGGACATTTCCAGACATCTGCTCTCATCTACAGAATGCCCCTATGTAGTGGTCGTTCAGCTGTGCGTAAATATAATCTGATTTGAGAAAGAGATACATAATTGGCGAGAGAGCAGACAGTACAGCACTCTCTCTAAGGAACCAGGAAAGACGGAGACAGGAAAAAATGGCAGATGGCAAAGACTCTGTTTCTTTATAGTCAAAGAAAAATAAAGTATGAAACTTGCGACTCAGCTTTGCATGTGGAAGTTCAGTAGCCTGGATGTTAGTCGGGTTTGTCACGTTCTCCCTCTCGGAGTAGCAACACGGGACAGGCCAGGACACGCCACACGCATGATGCATACACACACACACACACACACACAAACACAGAAATATGTATATTCGGGGACACACACAACACACAACACACACACACACACACACTAAACCATAAGCAGGAAGAAACACAAAAAAATCCATAAACACATATACAGATATAACTATAAAAACACAAAGAACATACACACACATTCATACACCAGTCAATTACTTCAATGCAGAATGTACTGTTTATGGTAGCTTCAGTCAGGAGGAGGTGCTGAAACGAAGGAAGCTGAGATGACAGCTACTGATAGTATCTCCGGTACACGAGACACGGCAAACATATGACTCATCTCATACCTGATCCCTACGCCAATCTCACACACTCAGCACCACGTCAAACAAAAATGCACACACACACACACACACACACACACACACAAACACACATTTATCTTTCTATCCTCGTGGGGACCTGAGACCTAACCCTGACCCAGAAATAGATGTTCCCTATTCCCTAGCCTTAACCCTAATGTTAACTTTAACTTAACCTTAACTATAGTTACGTTTATGCCTAAACCTAACCTAGCACTAATGCCTAACCCATAATGCCTAGACATCAAACTAACCCCAATTCTAACACTAATCCCAACTGTGGGTTTTCCCCTAAATTATCCCCTCCTCTGGAAATCACATTTTCTCTGGTGGGGACCTTTGTGGGGATAGCAGATCCCCACATGTACATACAGCAGTGGATCACATACACACAAACACAAACAAAACATGATAAAATACCAGTAAACAGAGATGACAAACTTCGAACACGTGGTGCCTTCTAATAAATTCAGCCAATACGATTACTTCCTCAGACGAGGTAACTTAGGGTACCTTAAGACTGCCACGGGAAAATATTGGCTTCAAGTATACGATGCGTCTTGCTGTTCTTGGTCATGGAAGTTGTCCGAAACACAACTCCCAAACGCATAATAGAAAGTAATAATTCTTTGAAATGTTACCATAGGCGCGCCCATACAACACAGAATTCAATGAATGGAGGCGGTTGGAAAATGTGATTTGGGACAATGGGCTTGATATTCAGACACTGCTGCAGACATGAATAGGGCTATGAATGCCAATGAGAACGAAAGGCAATGTCTGAAAAACCAACACTGTCATTAAAGTCTCTGGTACTCTATAGAAATGGGTTGGACAATGACTGCCCGGTCCAGAAACTCTATTTACTTTGGCGGTTAAATGAGATGAGCAATTAATACCAGCACAGGAAGGACATAAGTGAGTCAGGTATGGCTTGCTTTGTGTCTGTCTGAGGCGATGAGCTGGCCTTTGAACAGCATTCAATAGCAACATCATTGTTTGAAATTAAATGTCGACGGGTCAGAGACAAAGAATGCTTGGGAGTGCATGAGTACAATGACACGGGGAGATTGGAGATGTGGGCTGCTCGAAGAAACGCCTGCTGAGAAAAATACTTCACTAGGAGGCCAAAGGTTCACCTATAATAGACATGTACATTACTGACATGTGCTGTACATCACGGTGGATTGTTTCAAGGACAAAGAATAGTTCGGGTGTTTCGTTCCATCCATTTGTCAGGCAATACTCCTCGCTCGGCAGCCAGACTTGTAAGCTTCTATAAATGCTCTAACTTCACAAACACTTTATTAGAAACATGTTGTTTCCAAAACAGGGCAATTTCTTTCTCAGGCGGGGAGGGGGGCATAGTCACCGCGCGTCGTGCTTCCCCAGTCCCAACGGAACGTAATTCAGTATCGACTTTAAAAAGGCCTGACTTGAGTCAGAACGTTAATGACAGAGGCGGGGGAGAAGACAGGTGTCTATAAAACCTCCCTAACCATGGCTTCCTTGAAAGCAGCTATGTGATGAAAGATTATACAGTACAGGACCTTTCCACAAACCGGTAACCACACGATTCAAAGCAGTCAGGACTATCCTCCCTTGGGCAAACGTGCATAAATCAATCTTCTGCTGACACTCAAGTCATTCTTTACCACCCACCAGCACAAACTAGCATTCAGGCATCTTGCTTAAACTTACACATCATCATTTTGCTATTTGGAAGAGGAAATGTCATAGCATTTCCTCATCTTTTGTTTATTTCAAGTTCATCCACTTTCTTCTTTTCTTTGGGATTATTTACTCTGAGGCTCTACTTTCATAAGTCAACTTTTTCACACGTTTTAGGCCTTGGGGCATTGTGCTAGTTTCATACTGCCATCATTTTATCAACACAGAGCTCTTTGGACCCAACACCACCAACGGACACCAACCGACACCAACAGACACCGAAATATTACACCTCATGTCTGCCGAGGAGACTCGGGCCTATGGGATCATGTTTAGAGAAAGTCTCAGATGGCCGCATTCCTAGACCTGAAAAGGGATCAAATGTTGCTTGGATAAGCTGTACAGGAGACAGTGAGTGTCACATCTTTCAGAAGATGTCTAAAATGTAGATTGACTGTAATGTGAACATGAGATGTATTTCATGTCTAAAGCAAAACAGTGTCCTATAGTCAGGCAGAGTTCATTGATTAAGGGAATAGCAAATATAAACCGACTTGCTATACCACTTGAAGGCAGTTTCGGCTATATTTTCTATAATATTATTTTTCCAGGCAAGAACACGTTCTTATTTACACAAACAGCCTTAGAGGAATTCTGGTTAATGTTCATGCTGAGGGATCATGTTGTTTCTTACCAAGTCGACGTGCAGATTAGAACCAGCATGCCAGTGGTTATTGCCCCAACAATACTGAATACTATGCTATCCTGCCACGCCAATATGACATTGAAAGTAAACCGCCAAGACGGCCAATGACTAACAGCATGGAAGGAGAACCTAAAACCTCTCTGCAGTTGTGCCTCTTGTCTACCATGTTTGAACAACGTGAGGCCTATCTTAACACAAGCACAGAGGCTATGTGTGACACCATGCGAGCCAAGTCTAGGATCCCACTTGAATCTGCAACAGACCAAGGGCTGCCCATCGAAAACCTGTTTTGGCCATCTTGGAATAGTGTGTGTGCAGGGGTTGTCCAGCAGTTATAGTATTTTACTTGATTCTGTCGGCTACAGTTAACCTCCTCACATAACGTTTATGGTCAGAACTTGGCACTTGGGCTCATGCAGTGCAAATCATCAGTGAAATGTCTGTTCATGAGCCTGCCGCGGTTTCACAAGCGAACGGTCATGACCGAATGCATGAACATGCCTGTTTAACTTATTAGCCAGTCACAAGATTCAAGGGATATGATTTTCATCAAATTTGGGAAATTATATAAGGAGTTTAAATGAGAAAGGGTGGAAATTGGCTGGTGTTGCAGTGGTTTCAACTATTATTCTTGCTAAATATAACTTTTGGTTGAGCTGGCACCCACTTTTTCAATTATTGAGATTTTAAGGGAATAACTGAACAGTTTCTAAAGATAAAATCTTTAAAGATCTAAAACCTAAGATCTAAAACCTTACCAAACATGAAGCACTCTTTCAGAATTTGTATTTGCATAATTTTAAATCCCTATTAATTGTGCATTTATTTGTATGTCTTTACATCAAAATACTGTTTTTTTTATACTTTTTTGTTCAAAGGAAAACACCTGCATCATACCTTGATTAGTAAGTGCTGATGCTCTGAATCAATGCAAGCCGAGTACACAACTGGTATGTATAACATTTGCCTATTATTCATTCCAAAGTGTTGGGTTTCATGGCTACATTTTCAGACACACATTTCCAGGCTTTACCCTAGATGCAGACCGTGATTCAGCACAAATGAACACTGTATGTTGTATGTTTTAAAAAAGACAACTCAGAAGAAGTGCTGTTTTCTCTCATCTTCCACTCATTGAAACCTGAGACCAACCACATATTTTGCGCTTTTATGTTTTTAATTGGCTCTTCCCTGGAAGAGAAGACAAGAGAGTGTTTGCTGGGGGAGATTGATGGGAAAATTGGATGGAATCTGCTGAGTGGACAATCTCATGGAGAGTCAGCTCTCCTGGGCAGAAGGGAATCAACTGAATGAGAAAGTCTGGACAATGTTCAAATTCGTTTCAGGTTTGGGAGACAGCAATTTGTAGTTTTAGTTCCCTTGTGGAAGTCTTGCGGTAGTCTCAAAATATTAATTTCTCTTCCTTTTATCTAGATTTCACCACCACTTTGGACCACATTCCAGAGGCACTGAACTCCAAACACAGCATTCATCAAGAAAAATGTCTGATTGACAATTTTCAAAACGTTAAGCACGGCGCTCTTCTGGTGCCAGGTTAGGGGAGGTGAATATTCCATCGTTTCACATTCTCTGCTTCGCCTCAGTCGCTGTGAAGAAACCCTTGACTGATTCTCTCTGAACTTTGTAACAGAACTATCTGCAGGCTTGGGCTCAGTTGCAAGCATCCATTGGTCTATTTTCATTCCTTAAACAATTACGTTAGGAAGCAGGTCAAAGTTCAGCATGTCCTAGTCATAGTTTAATTACGACTTAATATATGGAATTTGGATGTACACCATAATTTGAGAGGCGAAAAGCGGAATTTAAACTGTAATGTAAGCTTATGGTTATATTTACAGACTCTAAATCATTTGTTTATAACTCAAATTAATCAAATATATCACTTTAATATTCATAAATGTGTGATAAACAACTTGGGAAAACCATTTCCTAAATGTGGAAAATACCTGAAACAAGTTTAACATCATATAGATCTGAAAAGGCGATGACATGCCCCCACTTTTCCTATCAAAACCTATTTGTGTGGTGGTCTGTATATTTTTCTCGCCTGTCTCCCTGAGCCTGGGTACAGGCACAAAATGCTTTAACTAGGCTTTTCTTAAACAAATATATATCACCTTTGGGAAAAAGCAGACTTGTCGTTCTTGGCCCAAGATGAAGATGATCCCAAATGATCAAGTGAGGTCTGTCTGAGGCAGCTTCTCTGTGACTGGGCCGTCAGACGCTGTCCGTCGTGTCTCTCAGCCCTGAGAGTCCAGTGACGTGCTGGTTGTTTGCCGGGCCTGTCGGTGGCACTTGGACTTGGTATTTGTTTAAGCCCCACCTCGAATCAATGTGATTTATGGCGCTGTCATTGATGTTTAAAGAGCCCCTCCACTTCCCCTCTGTCCCTCAATCCCCACCTTTCCCCAATACACCATCTCCCCCCGCCAACACCCCCCCTCTCCCCCATACACACCCCCCTCCTCTCACAGGCCATCCCTACCTTTGCCTGACACCATCACTCCCCCCCCCCATACACAGCCCCTCCCTCCCCCCGCACACCATACCTACCTTTCCCAATCACCCTCAATTCCACTCTCCCACGTACTCTCCCCCGACACGCGCACAACACTCTCCTTCCCCTGACAAACACCCTTCCTCTTTCTTTTAACCCACACTCCCCCCCCCGCCACACGCCACACACACACACACACACACACACACACACACACTTTTTCACCCCACGCGCCCTCCTTCTCCCCCACACACGCGCCCTCCTTCAATATCTTTCCCCCTCCCCTTCTGCCTTCCTTGGACTGCTCCTGCTCTCAGGTGTCCGTCTCTTTGCCTATTTTCCAGGCGTTGCCCGCCAACCTTCCCGTCCCGTATCCCATTAAAGCAGACAAGCGGTGTCATGTTCACCCTTTACTCTGTGGGATGAGGTGAAAAGCCTGGTAGGATATACACTGCAAAGAAAACCCCGCCTCATGTTCCCCGAGGCTCTGCAGTTAATTTGACAGGTGGTCTCATCCGTTTTTGTCATGTTAAACGCTGATGCTAATATTGCCTTACTGCCAGTCACAGTGATAGCTGGCGAGCGCTGTTAGCCTAGCGTCACATAGGTTTTGACAACTTACCGTTATTGGAAGATCCCTGCATTGACTAGGGGCTTATTTACATTAAGAGGCAGAATAAAACCCGTTGTCGACAAATCTTAGTTTGCACTGTCATTTGCACTGCATCTGAATTTACATTGGCATGTTTGAGACGTACCAAGCAGAACTGAGTAATCAATCGAGAGGAACTCGAGCGATGTGCATGGGCACTGCACAGAACATTGAAACACTTTCAACACAATTGTCTTCATACTTGCAAACCTCAGAGGAGGCTCGTTCAAAAATGTGGGCGCACGACACTTCAGAAGGTGTCATCTCACGCTTTCAATACCTGCAAGTTTACACAACAATATTCTCTAGCATCTCAAAGACTTCCACAGAAAATATAGTGGACGGAAATAACCCCTAATTCTTTAAGCACTGCTTGTTACCGTAAAATAATGCCTTGTGGGGGGAAAAGTCCCTTTGACACTACGTTGGCATTCTCTGTCAGGATTTCGTATCTTGAGCATCAAACATGTGGGTTGTAATTGCCTGATAATTAGCTCTAACCTCTGAGGTAAATGTGGGAACTGTAAATGTGGGAGAAGTTAGGCGAAGTCAACTGTTGCCTCTTGTAATATTTGTGTACTCCCCAGGGGATTTGGAGACGACTCAATCCCACATTTTAACTTAAGTATGGTAATTAGTTTGACATTTCAATGACCTGATTTAAATGCCTGGGGTGTTTACACCATTTGACCCATTTCTTTGGAGGTTTTCACGTGTTTAACCTAAAGTGTTCTAACAATGTCTTCGGGCTACAGGTAAGGATGTCAGGGCACTACTGAACACTGATGCCTGTTCTAAATATGCCAATCATCATAAACCTTAGAAAGCCCACAACTCTAAAGTCTAGATGGCTTGGTTATAACATGCAGAAACATGGATCATTTAGGTTTTTGATTTATTTACAAAAACCTGTTAAATAAACAGCTGAGATGCCAATTGGCAGGGGATACTTTCAGGTTTGTTATGAGTGCAGTAGTGAAACAGCTGAAAAACCTCCAGTATTTGATCTTTTTCATTATTATCATAGACTTTTGGCCACTTTTGGTACAAATGTGGAAATTCTGGACAGACAGTCCCAAAATGACCAAAACCTTTGTGATGGAAAATACCTTTAGTAAATCACCTTCTGATATTTTGCAACGCCAATACACCTTAAGATGGCATTGTAACACGCTTCTATGGCATCCAACTCTTGTTAATTGCTACATAGCAGAATACATGAGCGGAGGTAAGTGGCGTCAGGCCACACTAGGGTGTGGAGTGGTATCCGAGTGGGCCAAAAAACGACCTCTTCAAAATCGCAAAATATCTAACATGTCTGACTTTCAGCTTTCAAAAGTGAGTTTGAGATACATTCAGCAAGCTTGGACCATTACATATTTACTGATGGGGTCCTGTATGCTGGGCTCCCCAAAAATATGTATGTCAGGCTTCCCTGCAATTGTTCACATAGTGGGCCCTTGGCTACAATATCTAACAAACTTAGGGCTCCCAGTGAAATGTAATGCAAGGACGTAATTTTGCATTAAGTCACGTCTTGGCGAATACTGTATCGGAGCGAGAAGTTCTCAAAGAAAATGTTCCCAAAATAATTTGTAAAACCCAGTCTGTGCTAGGGAAATATGTTTTTTTCACCTTGTGCTATTTTCTACCTCTGCTTACAGATGCAAATCTGTGGATGTGGCCTAAACTGGGCAAGTGGGCATGTTTGAAATAAAATTCAGATACGGTTTTATGCTATTTTCGACCACTTTCAGCATGAGGAACTACGAGATTTCGGGTTAATAAAAAACCGTTAATCCCCTTGCAGATCGAAATCTGAAGAGGTTGTGAAATCTTTACAAATCGACAAGCCCAGTTTCTCAGACTGCACTATCATGTTGATATCCACTAGCTCCGTTAGAGCCAAACCCCCGTCTGGTCAGAGAAGTTTCTAATGATCAAACTTGTGGGCTTACCAAGAAAACGCTCCAACAGCATTCTTGATGAATAAGTACACTGGTTACGATGGATGAGACAATTCTCAACAGAAACTGTCTATACCTCTCACACAACAATGGGAAGCTAATTATTTCAATATTGCGTCTGAAGTCTTGAAGAGAACTGCTACACTCACAGTGTGGAGTATCTTTTGATCTCAAAGCTATCCTCTCCCCTGCTCAACATATTCTTGCCTAATTATTATTTGCTTCAGTCATCTCATGCTACAACCATGACAAAACAACACTTCAGTGACTGGACAAACAGGTCGCCACACCTTAGACAAAACAACAACAAAAAATTTGGGGCGAGGCGTCTTACTGGCATCTGTTCAGAGCTGTTAACTCTTTATAGGTTGGATTTCTGCAGAGTAGTAAAAGTAATATAATTGCATTTATTCTGTAACATAATATTTGTAATTGAGTCAGACATATGCTTTCTCTCACCAATAGGTTTGTAGACAGTTTTTTTAATATTTTATTGCTTACATGTATTTTGAGAAACAGTTTCGGAGTTATCGGCAACCGGATGTCTGAAATGGGATTTGGGTAATCAATTTTATTTTCACCATGACATTTATACATTTTTTATCTTGAATCTGTGACCAACGTCAATAAAATGCTGTTCAAACATTCCTGCACACAAGTAACATTGTCACAGATCCAAGGTAAAAAATAAATAAATGTTAAAATGTTCTAGAAAAAACATCCCAGTTATTTGGGCTATTGAGTATTTCCACTTTGTGCTACTACAATTCATAACCCTTACCATTAACCCTAACCATAGTTAGGCTGAAAACAGTAAGTCACAGAGAGATTTGAATAGAGACATCTGGCGCGCAACATAGAGTTTGAGCAAATGGCATCCACATTGGTTTGACAATGTTCTGACATTCATCAGACATTGTTCTGAATGGTGCTATAGTGCAGTGGTTATATAGTGGACCACACGAGCATTCAGCACCGGACTACAGGGCACTTTAAACACAAACAGCAGCTTGGGCAATCACAGACTGTGGACCACCGAAGACTAAGGAAACTGTCCTGTTGTGCAGACATGAGTAGGGACACAAAAGAAAAAACAGGAAACTCTTGAGCAAGTCAGAGACATTACAGAATTTTCTGTTTACACTAAATTGCTCCTGTGGCTACTGGCAATTTTGACGAGCTGTCAGAGCTGTTGGTAGACTTCAGCCTTAGCGCTTTTGTTTGTCTTGAACACTTTCATTTTCCATCAGCAGACCACTAAATATTCATGTTCAACCATGTTGGATAAAACACCCCCCTGTCAATGTTTGATAGGAGAATTTGTTCGAACCATCCAGGATGGTGAGTTGCAAAGTTTGAAGTGCCAGCACGAATGTATAATCATAGAGGCCATTAATGGAGTGCCTCCACTATCACATTAGCCAGAAGCGGTCGCGTTGTGAAGTCGCCACCTGTAGGATCACAACATTGCCTTTTTAACATTCGGAATCTGCTGCAGGTGTGAGGAGTATCATCACTGCTCCGTCCATTTGCTCGGAAGCACAGGTGTTGCTTTCCTTCTTAAACTTTCTCCATTTATGAAATTGATGCCATTTTAATTATCTTGCATTGTAAACTCTCAGGCTCTCTTTTACTGAACAGAATTATAGAGGCATTGTTTGACTGCAGGATATTGCAGGGGAAAAAATGAATTAGAGCCAGCTACTGTATGTGTGTCTTGTACTGTGAAGGGAATATATTTTCTTATTAGTGAGTGTTTTTTCTTTTGTCATACTTTTCTACAGTCTCTGAAGTAAACGTTTAAATATTTAATTCATCTGATTTCTAAAATTCATAAAACGTTACTATTTATTTTTTTTAAATCATGGAAGTACTAAGAATGTACTAAGAATTTACTAAGAATGACTACAGCTGTACTCGGCAGAAGGAATGTATTCTGCGACTAAACAGTGTCAAATGATCCCATGCATCATTCAGCCGTGAATCAATGCAAAGGCTTCTGTGCTTTCATTTTTCTCCAATTCTCATTCGGGCAAAATGTCTCCTAACAAGAAAAAAAATCTGTATTCTCACTGCAATATGTTGAGGGAAACAGGACAAAGCTATTACTCCACAAGTTGACATTCAATCAATTCCACTAAGTACTGTGTTCCTGTCTCCAACAGAAGGAGATGCTCAATTATATGAATGATACTGACCAGGTAGAGGATCACATTGTGAAGTCACACATGAAGATGAATCTTTTCAGTTTCAGTAGAATTTTTTGCAAGCTGTTATCTTCCGAAATCCACTTTAGTCCGTTGGCCTCACGGCTCCAAAACATTGGCAGTGATTTACATTTACACACATTCATAATGAATGTATTTCTTATCTATTCTTGTATTTATATGCCTAAAATAAATCAGACATAACAGCTATAGTGCTTATACATTCAAACTCAGTGGGCTCCTCCCAACAGAGAGATGCAACAAGTGAGAAAATAAATAACTAATGTACTGACTCAAGACAATGTACAAAAATGCACTTCAATGACTAATCCTGCAGGCCTCACATTATCAGTAAATTCTTAACAACCCCAGTTAACAGCACATCTGTGTTTCACAATACGTTTCCCGTAATCGGTAGCAGAGAACTGCTTAAGTGAAAGTGGCCAAACTCATTGAATAAATAATTGAGTTGCCAATTGGACACAATCAGAGGTTTTAAAGGGATATATCAAGACTTTAGCAAAGAGGCTCTTTGTCTCTTTTCCCCAAAGCCAGATGAAGCTAAACATATATACATGTAATGTGACTGCATCCAGTATGAAGAATGTTAGAGGTAGGTTCGTGAGCCAGGGCTTACTAGCACAAACGCAACGCTCCTTATTATTCTAGCATTTACCATAGACGTCCAGTAATTCCGCTGGCACTAACTAGCATTTGTGCTAGTGATTGTTAGCATCTTCCGTACAAAGGGTATCCATGAGTGAACGTGACTGGCAAAGTAGATGAAGGGCCTCATTGCCAAAATCCTAAACTGTCACTTTAACTGCATGCACTCATCCAGAGGAGGACCGTTGGGGAGCGTTTGTTTGCTTAATTAAATAACGAGAGCCATCTCAAGTGTGACAGCCGAGGAAACAGACGGCCAGGGCTTCCCATCCAATCCCAGCGAGACGGCAGATCTGTGAGCGTGGCACTAATGATTTCATTAACACGACTTACAGGGCCTGGCGACACCTGCTCGTGGAGTCCTCGGTGGGTACCATGGTAACCTTGAGTCCAAGGTTCAAGTCATCGAGCCCACTGGCCTTCCGCGGCATAACTGAGAAAGCTGGGTGTTTGGGGAAGAACCGAGTCAAGAGCTTTAAAGCGGCAGGAAACGTAACTTCTTATCTGGCATCTGCCTTCAGGGAAGCATATAGGTTCAGATTTAATGTATTCTATAATCATCTCTGAGTCATAGGCATTGTGGCCTCAACTCCCTTTTGATTTGCATTAAACTTAGGTCAAATCACTGTCGCCGCGACAGCTTCGTTTGACAGCTCACGCTTTGCCGACGCCTGTGCTGAAATGGCATCTGGGTCCCAGGCATCACCACACACACCGGATCGGACCTCCAAACCAAAACCAGGCGGGTTCACGCACCCTCCATTATTCAGCTCTCGCTGCGCCTGATTGTGGCCCTTTCCTCGCCTTGTCTGCATGCCTTAATGGCCTGTAACATGTCACGGCGACCCCTGTCCGTGTCCTCACTCACTCCTCCCGAAACGCAGCCTGGCTGTCCGACGCCTTGCCTTCTGCTCCTCCTGATCGATTGGGCGGGAGTACTTTCTGACACACTCCCAGGTGGAAATCATTAGGTCCAGCCTAGAACCACAGCCCCGGGGCCCCCCCCCCTTCCTATACATCACATCGCCGAGCGCTCAGAAACCACTCACACACTCACTCAAAGTCCAGGACCCTCGGATGCCTTCACTCCGTGGCTCCATGCCAACATAGGGATGCCTTTGTGAGATAGGGAGGGAGGGAGGGGGGAGGGAGGGAGTGGGTGGGTGGGGGAGGGAGGGAGAACATATAACCCAGACATGATGCTCTACTTAGTCCCGGGCTTAACTGCATTGAGAGGCTGATTGTGGCTTAAAGAACAGGAGGCTCTTGGGTAATGATGTTCTCCAGGGTACCCGATGTTGGCTGGTGTTTCCGTTTAATGATGTTTGCTTGATTTAAACTCACGGTTAGTGAAAACATACATTGTACTTACCTAATCCCCAGGTAAATATTACCTTGTGGAACTGCTCGTTCAACCTTTCATCAAACCCCGTAGGAGGAGTACTCATAAAAACGCGTGTCAGTTATTGTATCGGTGAATTACAAGATCGCATGAACCCGAGCAGCTCTGAAATTCATGTAATTTCCAGATGCTTCACTGGAAGGAACGCAAGGTCACGCCAAACGACACACAGGGCCGACAGCTTCAAGGCTTTCTACATCTGCAACCTTCCGAGGGAATAAGATGATGTCATACCACACAGGTCGATAAACATATCAATTAGACACGCTTGTGGCGTTGGCAGTAACGAAACCCTGCAAGACTGCAGCGTGCAGAGAACGTGTGGGCAGACATTAAAAACCTCAGGTCTAAACACTGCTATCGTTGCTTTCACAGCAGGTTGACTCGGAGGCCAAACAGCACGCAGCGACTTGAAGAACAGACACGTCGGTGTGTTTTGTGATTCCAGCTGCGCCCTAGGAGAGCCCTAAGATAAACTCGGGAGTACAAGTGTTATATTCACAGGAAGCCCAGGAGTTAGTCCGAAAGGCACACACACATGGGCAAACACGCCAAGATCCTATGACAGAACAAACTTTGTCCGGCAAACTACCTTTCTGGACAGCGAAAGTGCGCATGTATGCACTACCCCCTATGTATCATGCTATTATTTTAAGGTGCGCTGATGTTTTCCCAAATGCTAAGGTTGCCCTGGGTTGACCACTTTCCATTTCTGTTGACCGACACCACAAAATGGATTTCGGCAGGGCTCAAAACACATCGACTGACCCGTGTTAGTGAGATTAGTGCCGGTGTTTCTCTGTTGTGGCTGGCTCCTCCAACTGGCCAAATGGACGTGCAATGCGTTCTGCTTTAATTGGCCCAAAAATACGTCTGCTCAAGGTGCACCACTCCTATAACACCAGGATAAAGACACATTTATTTTATTTCCTGAAAAATGTAACCACCAATTTACCGGTACTGTGTGTAGCTACTGGTGTTGCTAAAAATGTTTTTATATAAATACACATAACTAATTGGTCTGTGCTTCCAATCCTCTCAAATCTTGGAAACAGAGAAAGGGTTTTGCTCCACTGTTGCTAGCTTTGGTAAGGACCCAAAATTAAACTGTGCATGCATCCCTGATTGGACCAAAGCCTTAAAGAGATAGGCACCAGTGTCCCTGATTGGACCATTGCCTTACAGTGATGGCATGACTTCTTCGCTGTGTGGACCAAAGCTGGAGGTGTCTGGTATTTCTAGAGATATCGCTATGCGTTGACCCCCTCCCACATTTCTGAGACCAGATCTGTTCCAGATCATTTGGATTGAAATAAGGGAGAGACGGAGAGAGAGAGGGAGGAGAAGAGGTTGAAGGGTGGAACGGAGGGGCGGTGGGTGTCGACGCTGCCAAGGACCTGGTTAATCGCCTCGGCTGTTTAAATTGGCCCGCTGATGAGCACATCGTTAAACGCAACCTGCTGAACTCTGTACTTCGACTGCTATTATCGGCATTACTCCTCCACCCATAAAGCTGTCCAGAACAGAATGCCGAAAATTTGTAGGTTTTCAGGACAGTTATGAAGTTGGCGTGGGAAATCAATGCCGAGTACCAATACGGACTGGGAGGTGTGGCAGGATGTTTTAGATGATATACGTACGGAGCTGTCTGCCTCTGAAATACACTTTGGCATAATTGTTAATGTGCCGTTATTCATTTGGAGAGAGTCAAACATAGTTTGTTCCATAACTTCCTATAAATCCTGTATCAAAGCATTCCTCAGATGTTGTTCTGGACAGAGAGAAATGAACCAGTCATTTGTTTTCTCTCCCGCTGCCTAACAGACCTAACAGTGGACGAGTACACATGGGTTAGCTTACTGTAGGAGCCAAGGTGTGCCAGGATCTGTTTTTCACTTAAGAACCATTATCCTCATTTTCCACACCTCCTCGTCCTAGCCGACTAGCACTTCCGTACATCAAAGGTGTTTCCCATTGTAACCTAATAACCTCATGGTCAAGAGCGGGACTGCGAAGAACTGTCACGTGATTAGGTTTGACTAAATCTGCACATCGTGCGCTTTATGATACAGAGGGGTCATCTCTGATTACAGGAAGCAATGGAAGACGTTTAATGCCTAATTGTTCGTCGATACGTTTGTAAACTAAACCAAGCTAATTAGAAAAGTGGCTAAACATGAATTTGCATCCATCCTCCGTCCACTTAAGGACTGTTGACAGTGCATGGCAACATCGCCGACGGCAACGGGATTCAGTGAGGGCCCCCATTACGCCTTTAAAGGAACTGCCATTCCCTGCCAAGGAGGGTGCCCCTCTCTTGTGAGTGTCTGGCAGCGTGGGGGGGTGGACAGGGGGATATATTTTAGGGGCTCATTTACAGAACACTGACCTCTGTCGAGTTTTACGCCTCCCAGTTGGGAAGTAAATCTGGGAGATGTCTTTCACCATGCTAATTTATGTGTCCCTGCCGGCTGCTTAAGCCCTTCTCCCTTTTGAATTTGTAACAACGCACCAGCTGGAGACTCTTCCTCTTGTGAAAGGAGCGTCATCCTCGGAGCAGCTGAAAAAGTGTTACACTCAAACGTGTCCCTGTTTTCTGACAGCGCTGGGCCGTCCGGCATCCAAACACGCCACACGCCTTGTCATTTGCATTGCTAGGCTACACCCGCGTGTGTCCTTTTCTTAGACAGGGGCTATGATGTTGTGTAGAACACGTCACCCTGATACCTCCGGTTCTGCCTCTTTTCTCCGGAAAGAACTCACACGGCCCTTTGTGCTCGGAGCCCATCTTTTACCGGCACCACTTGCTCATACGATGGACTGGCTGGTGTTGTTATGTCACGGCCTTTAGTGTACCTGGATCTCCTGTAATGTTGCTGAGAGAAATATCTTGGTAATGTGTCTCTTATGTGTCTCTTGTTTCAAGGCATGGGAGGAGGTTTGTCTTCGTGTGGCAGCTGCAGTTAGCCTGACTGTCTCCTTTCTTTATGCGCCGGATAGGGATCTCACCCGCTGTGTCTTCCAGGATTAATTGTGAGTGCCCAGGACAATTTACTTGTTGAGCCTTTATGGAATGCCCGCCTCTGACCTATTTAAATACCACTGAGTATTATTATTCATTTGAAGCACAAATAATCACGTGGCACGTAGCCAGTCTTGAGGTACCTGCAGTCTTCTCATTCCTCCCTGGGGCAGTTTGCTCATTAAATAAACAGCATTAGGAATAGACCTGGATAAGTAGATAAACAACTGCACAAAGCCTGTTTCATTCGGCTGCAATGGTTAGCGGGGTTTTGTCCGGTTAACAGGGCCAAGGAGACTGCAAGTCACGTTAACGTATCTTAGCATTACTGAAGTGCTGTCATGTAATAACCATGCCTGAACTCTGAGTCCTGATACTCAACTTCTTTTTGGGCCACCTAATTATAGTGACTTAAATACTCAAGAGTGAACACTAACCTTCAGCTTAATGGCAAAACGTTCCTGAGTGAGTAAATTGGGTTGATAAAGTATGTGTGACTGTAATTTAAACGTATATAACAAGCTATTTGTACGCACAGCCAGAAGAAAGACTCTTTTCTCATCAAGACATGAACAGTCACAGTTTGGTTTGCTAATTGCCATTTGAACTTTGAAACCAGGTCATATAGTCAGATGTTTTGTCTTGATGAGAGTGGGTCAGATTTATCTTATATTTAGATGTAAGCTCAAGCTACTAATGAACAATGTTTTTCATAGCTTTTTTGAACCATCTTTGCCAAGGGTGCCAATATTTCAGAGGGCAGTCTATAAATGCCACAGGATGTGTTTCACTAGTAAGATAATGTAATGATGTTCGCAATTAATCACATTAGTAATTTGCATAGTTTATAGCATATTTCTCTCTCTCTCTCTCTCTCTCTCTCTCTCTCATATATATCCATATATAATAATCTCCAAAACATTCCAATACTTAACACTGTACATAAATAACAAGACAGCACAAGAAAACTAAGCTCACGTGTAACTGATATTCTTATCAATTGCAACAAACATAGACATGACCAAAATGAAATGGCCCAAAGGATGCTGGAATATGGATCATAAAAAAGAAATACTCTTTATTTATACAGTTTATTTGTGTAAAAAGCAAATCAAAGTGTGCGGAAAAACGGATCATTCTTGTGTTTCATCATAACACTTTTCCAGTTATTTTACAGGACTAATATTAAATGAAGGATTTATTAAGTAAACAAATGATATTGTCATTGTGAAACACAGAAAATGACATGTAAAATTTAAAGTAATTTACTTGAAATAACTTTTTTTACAGCCTTATTGTTTAAGCTCGAGGACATTGTTGAGAGGGTTCCTGGAGATTCCTGGAGAGGGTTTTTTGTTTTACATAGAGGGGTTTAGTGTTGATTTTCCTCAGGACATCTCGAAGTCAGAATGGACACACACAGTGGTTATAGATGAGTTAAAGAGTGAAGTTTTGAATGGGCAAAATGCCTGGACAGGGGAGCTAGAAGTGGGGTCGAGGCGGCCCGTCGTCGGGTTACTGGACATCACTAGACAAGCATTTCAGTTTGAAGAGTGTGGGGGGAAAAAAGGTCAGGCCTGTGTGTGACGGACCAGTTGACTCAAAAGGCTGAGTAAATATCGTGCAGATGTCATCAACCTTCTTTTCAAAGTGGTTGAGGGAGACAGACGGTAGAAGGTGGAGCTTCAAGAAAAAGGGATGAAGTCCAGAGTAAACGGGGGTTTCAGGCGGAGGCTTAGCATTAGGAATGATAAATACATGGCATTGGATGCAGATAGAGAGGAAGAAACGTGAGCAAGGAGGCAGTGAAAGAATGCTAGGTATTTCTGAAGTTTTGTTTACCTCTATTTTAACTTGTACAGATAAAGCCCACCTCTGTGAGCTCACCGTGAGTCACTAAGCCACACAGAGGAGGGCCAGGAAGGAGAGGGGACAGTGAGAGTCATAGGATGTGACGAGGGAGGAGGGCAGGGTTGAAGAGGCACAATCAGACAAAGGGAAGCAGGATTTAGCAGATTGGGGAGACGATAGGACAGAGGAGGAGAGAGTAAGAGAGGAGAGATAACAAATACGGCACCCAAGTATCTAGGTCAGACCTGAGTCGGTAGGGTGGGAGGAGGGGGAAAAGGAGAAGTAGCGTCACAGACCTGCAGAGGAGGCTAGCTGTGAGATTAGTTGACATAATTCTTACAAACATTTTACCACGGAAGCACGTAGAAAAAACACCAAGGCACTTTTATAGCTAGTCGATCGCTACCATATCAGAAATTGCCTTGGAATACTATATTTTGTTGCCATGGTAGCCACATAAAAAACATGAAAATACCACAGCATTGTTACCTTTGAGCTAGCATGGGATTGGAGCAAATACAATGAAATGTATGGTTGTCTATGGGTGTTACTCAGGGCCTGATTGTAGGGATGGTTGTCTAGGTATGTTAGTCAGGGCCTGACTGTAGGGATGGTTGTCTAGGGGTGTTAGTCAGGGCCTGACTGTATGGATGGTTGTCTAGGGATGAATCCTGATGAATTTACTGCCCTAAATGAGGCCTCTCCTCCTGGCTATATTAGTGATCATATCCCTCATGCATCCCGAATAGGAGGGGGTGTTGCTAATGTCTATGACAGTAAATATAAATTTACTTTTAAACACATCACTGGTTTTCATTTGTTTGAAGTTCTGCTCATGAAAGTTAACCAGGCTGATAAATCGTTTTACATAGCCACTATTTAAAGGCTACCAGGGGCATATACAATGTACCTCAATGAGTTTCCAGAAGTCTTGTCTAACCTTGTAGTCATGGCAGATAGTATTCACATTTTTTGGAGATTTCAATGTTCATATGGAAAAGTCAAACGACCCTCTTCAAAAAGCCTTTGTAGCGATAATTGACTCAATGGGTTTTATCCAACATGTCTCAGATCCAACGCACAGCCACAATCATACCTTAGATTTAGTCCTGTCAAGAGAAATCAATATTTTAGATCTAATAATTTCACCCATAAATCCTGGAATATCAGATCACTGTCTTATTACATTTACCGTTAATACAAGAAATCCACTCGCTCCGCAAACAATAAGTTTCAAAAGCTCGAATATAAATTGTCAGACTGTAAATAGGTTTATTGATAGTCTTCCAAGCTTGCTCATCAATGACAAAGAAAATTAATCCGCAAACTATCTAATCCAGGATCTCAACACTGCGAAATACTTAGATACGGTTGCACCACTTAAAACAAAAGAATTACGCAACAAGAAACTTGCTCCCTGGTACATAGAAAATACTAGAGAACTAAAGCAAGCCTCCAGAATATTGGAGCGAAAGTGGCGCTCCACCAAGTTGGAAGTATTCAGACTAGCCTGGATATACAGCACACTTAAATACCGAAAAACACTCACATCTGCTCGATCAGCATATTTGTTCAGAGGTAAACAAAAACAATCCAAAATGTCTATTTGATACAGTTACAAAGTTAACTAAAAAGCAACGGTCAACAAGTGAAGTGGGTCTTCACTTTAGCTGTAATGAATACATAAACTTTTTTGATGAAAAGATCATCAACATTAGAAAACAAATAACTAACTCCTCAAATAATTACAGTCCCCAAATTCTCAGTTTCCTGAGAATGTCCTGAACCTCCCTGACCAGGTGTCAATGCGGACACTGGAACTTTTTGATCCCCTATTGCTCGACACATTCACTAAATTTGTAATGATTTCAAAACCCACAAATTGTCAACTAGACCCAATTCCTACTAAATTAATCAAGGAGCTATTTTTGGTGCTAGGTCAGCCAATGTTGAAAATAATAAATTGCTCCCTTTCCTCTGGATGTGTACCAAACTCACAAGAAATAGCGGAAATTAAACCTCTTTTTAAAAAATCTAATCTGGATCCAGACACTTTAAACAATTGTAGGTCAATATCAAACCTCCCATTCCTCTCAGAAATCATAGAAAAATGTGTTTCCCAATAACTGAACGCTTTCCTGAAGACAACACTTTTGAAGGTAACAAATGACCTTCTAATGGCCTCAGACAACGGTTCCGCATCCGTCCTGTTGCTTCTTGATCTTAGTGCTGCTTTTGACACTATTGATCACTCCCTTCTCTTAGAGAGACTGGAAACCCATATTGGGCTACGTGGGAATGTTCTAGTCAGGTTTAAATCTTATTTATCAGAAAGATATCAGTTCGTATGTGTGGTTCGTATATATCCTCTGACAAAACAAAAGTATATGTTTGGTGTTCCTCAAGGCTCGGTCCCGCGCCCTTTATTGTTCTCACTATATATGCTGCCTCTTGGAGATGTAATCCAAAATCACAATGTCAATGTGGTTGTCTAGGTATGTTAGTCAGGGCCTGACTGTAGGGATGGTTGTCTAGGGATGTTAGTCAGGGCCTGATTGTAGGGATGGTTATCTATGGGCGTTAGTCAGGGCCTGATTGTAGGGATGGTTGTCTAGATACGTTAGTCAGGGCCTGACTGTAGGGATGCTTGTCTATAGGGATGGTTGTCTCTTCGTTTTGTTTTTGGTTGTCTCACTTTTGAGGCACCTGTCCTGCGCTGCCTCTAGTTGGGATCAAATTTAAGTTCTGTTTTTCTCCACTTCTTTGGGGATTATTTCTCCCTTGTGTATTTCATTTAACGGTTGCTAAATGGACGTTCCTTTTTGTTGTTTTTGAGATGCACGAGGGTTTTCCCACTTCAGCTCTTGGGCCTCATGCCTGGCCTTCGCACCGCATCAACAGGTCCGTTATTCACAACAGAGAACACAGATGCTATAGGACTGGTATAAAATACTAAACTGAAGTATCTGTAGCTTTGTGGGCAAGCCATATCTCTGTCAGGCTCAAACATGAAGAGGACTGAAGGGCAGCATGGAATGAGATGAAGTCAGCCTTTTTGATGGACAACAGACTGTCCCAAACAATTCTATAGACTGGATGGGAAACACACACGCATAGTTGACACAGTCCAACATAAGATTTAAAACTATAATACTCAAGTTAGAGAGTGACATGGAGTGTTAACTGACACTACACTTGACAAGTATAACATTTACAGCTTTGACTAAAAAAGACCCAGTGCTTTGGTTCCAAGGGAAACCCTTCCACTCTACTACAACCACTAATTGCCAAAACAAGGACACATTTCCCTGTGCCATTATCCCAGATGATCTGTAATCAATTAGCCAGCAGCAAGTATGCTGCTAAGAATATAGAGAGATCTTACAGTAGATTGCCTAGCAAAATACAACACCGGACAACAAAATATGAATACAAGTATTATACTCATTATATCTTTAATTTTATTGCATGATGTCCTTCCTTCTCAACAAAAAATACACCTGTTTTTCTTTCAGAATCCTGAAATGTTTGTTTCAATCACCTGAGATGGGGATTCAGGTTGCAAATGACCACAGCAAATTGCGAATGTGAAAGAGGACACCGTTTTTCAACTAGTTAAGTTTCAAGTAGACATTTTAAAGATAACAAAGGCTGAGACAGAAAACATCTAACGCTGAGTCATTGTTAAGACTTTTGCCCCAAGGCCCTACTCTGAATGGATGGAAGTCTTCCCATCTTGTCAGAACAAGTCCTGGTCTTACAGTAAGATGTATTCACTGCTATCTGCCTCTCTTTCTGTGGGGCAGAGCACTGGTATGGTATGGAGAGCTAAAGGATGGGTTCATGGTAAAGATTAAATCTGCATAAGGTGAAACTGAGCCACTGTTTGCTTCAGGGAACTTGCCGTTGTTGTTGTTGTTGTTGTTGATGAAAGGGAGATGAGAGGAGCCTCTAGCATTGTGATATAAATACTCTCCATACCCTGCTGTTCTGTCATCGTGATGTCCGAGGCAATTGCGTTCAGACCTGCCAGCTTCTCCAAGTTCAGATAAAAGTTGAAAGCAGGAAGTTTCCAAAAGATTGAAACGGGACAGTGATACATTTCAGCTTGTTTTTGTGCAGTGTGTCCTGGTCGTGAGTCAGTATGAAAGTTTGATAAGTTCAAAGAGAGCATATAGGGGCAAAGGGATTGGCATTCTACTGTGTTTTCCATGCACCGGGACAATTGATAAAGTTACAAAGGAGTTATTACGTTGAAGTGAGTATTGATGAGTACTGAAAATTTAAGACAAATAGTACAGTCAGATTTTCTGTGGGGCCTTGTGATGGAGTGTCTTTATCAACCTAAATATCCACCAAAGACAATTACATTTATCCTTCCTGATGTACTCACACAAGCATTATGACTCAGTTAAACAAGTCTGAGAAAGTGTATAGAAACAATGTAGATACATGCATCTCTCTGAAACAGAAACAATGTAGATACATGCATCTCTCTGAAACAGAAACAATGTAGATATATGCATCTCTCTGAAACAGAAACAATGTAGATATATGCATCTCTCTGAAACAGAAACAATGTAGATATATGCATCTCTCTGAAACAGAAACAATGTAGATATATGCATCTCTGTGAAGCAGAAACCATGTAGATATATGCATCTCTCTGAAACAGAAACAATGAAGATATATGCATCTCTCTGAAGCAGAAACCATGTAGATATATGCATCTCTCTGAAACAGAAACAATGAAGATATATGCATCTCTCTGAAACAGAAACAATGTAGATACATGCATCTCTCTGAAACAGAAACAATGTAGATATATGCATCTCTCTGTGAAACAGAAACAACCAGAAAACAAATGTGCTCAGTCAGTCAGGGTCAACACTGTGGGCTGAGATTTTAAACTTCAGATGATAAACCGTTCTGCTCCACTGTGCCCTCAACTGCCATGCGCCCTCTGTCTGATGTCAATGGAAGGCTGCCATGTACACAGCGCAGAAATAGAGAGAGGAGAGATGGGGCGAAGTTAGGGGGGGAGAAAGTGGGAGGAAGGGACGGTGAGAGAGGCAGTGGGAGAGCGAGGGGGGGTGGAGAAAAACAGAAAGCGAGAACAGGAGTGATAGACGGGGAAAAAAGATAGACTGAGGGAGAGAAAGGGCAGCTATGAGATTAAAGGGAACACACGGCTGCTTTGAGCCTCTTCCAGGATTGCAACAGAACACCGTTCAGATAGACAAAACATCAGAAACACCACAACAATGGCCCTCCGTCACGTACCGGACAAGTTACCACCTAATGCTTTTTCATGGACAAAATAGGTCATTGTCATGTGCCATGCAAGCACATTTGAGGTAGCGGTGTGTAACTTTGTTTGATTTTACACAGATTTGTAAATGCTCAATGACAATGGCTTTTATATTTCCGTTGGGAGGGGACTTTTATATGTGCCACCTCAGAAGCGGTTTCGAACAGGTTCCTCAGTGTCACTTTACAATCACACATCCTGTAGATGTTGACAGTATACATACAGCACATTCAGAAATTCATGACTCACAACCTGTTTCTATTTTTATTAGTTGATATTCTCTCCATGTCCCTCTCTCTGTCTCACTCTCTTTGTTTCTCTCTCTGTCTCGCTGTGCCTGTTTTTGACTGTCTGTCTCTGACTTTGCCTGTCAATCTGCAATCCCCGTAGTGCCCCCGTCAGCCTCGTACTCTCTGAAAACAGGCCACGTTTGTGTTGGTGGGGGCGTACAGTAAATGTTACATACCTTCAGGGTGTGCTCATTGTTTCCGATGGCTATCAACCCGAAAGCATCTCTATGTCTCCTTTTCATTTCCGAATGTCTAGAATTGTTTCTGTAAATCTCACACCCCAGAGTGCAGCAGCTCTGTGGGGGGGGGGGCGTAGTTATTCAAATAATCATAGTTATTCAGGGCTAATGAAGTATGTCTTGGCCTGTCTTTAAGCATTTGATTTTCTCCCCATTTTTCTGTTCGAACCCGTTAAACATCAGGTGACTATTTCTTAAGAGCTGTGGTTTTTCCACTGAGCTAATATGTCCTTTATGGGCCACCATATTAAAATGACATCCCATAGTAATTTTGGCCGAGTATTGTCCAGGGTAAGGGTGTGTGGATCAGCGAAGCAGTGACTGTGTGGTCAATCGGGATCATTCTAGCTGGCCGAGGTTCGTAACGGACCGAGCGTTTTTATCTGACGTTTGGCTACTAACGTTCTACCTGTGGTGGTGTTTTGGTAGACTTGACAGTGCATGTATTGCAAATATCGACTGCCCTGGGTACTTTCATCACTGCTGCACAAGTTCACAGTTACAAATTAGATAACATGAAATTGTGGTAAAAGTTTGAAATGGGGGAAAAACTAGAAAAAGGGTACAGTTAACCAAATGTTTCCAGTGGTCCTGCTCTTGACGGGTCACACGACTACCTTCCTCCAGGTTTCTGATCGCTTCCTTTTTCTTTCTCTCTCTCCCACACCCATACAATGTCAGACCCCACCCAGGTCAAGCACTGCCCCAATATTTGTTCTCCCTCTTCCCAACTGGTGTCTTCTCCATCTCATCATTGCTGCCATCTCCCAAATCCTTTCTGTCTCCTGAGCCTTCCTCCACCCTACTGTCCTTCAAAAGAAGGTTGATAGCATCTGCACCTCATTCACTCAGCATAATGGGTGGCTCAACAACGAATATGTTCCTGCATTAGCCGCCTTTTCCCTGCTCTATCCACATGGAACCCTACAGTTAGTGGTGTCTGGTTGCCCAGCAACATGCTCACTTGACCCTTTCCCCTCGTTCGTTCTCCAGACCATCAGCGTAGAACTCTCCGTTCTTACTTCTCTCAACAACTTATCACTGACCACTGACTTCAAGATGGACAGAATCTCTCTCCTCTTCAAGAAAACCACACGTACCCCCTCAGATGTCAAAAACTACAGACCGGTAACCCGGCTGTCTATCCTTTCCAAAACAATTAGGCGTGATATCTACGACCAATTCTCCTGTTATCTGTCTCAGACCGATCTTTTCGGCCCTAACCAGACAGGCCACTCAATCAAGATTGTTCTTTTCTGTGTCGCATAGGCTCTTTGCATTGCCCAAATTGACTCACCCTCTGTTTGCACTGCCTTTTACACAATCAGTTTATCTGGGCATCTCACTCTCCACACTACTGGAATGCATCTTATCTGGCTGGCTACTTACCAGGTGATGTGGACATGATATGTCCCTGGTTCTAGGCCCTCTCCCCCGTCTCGATACAAGTCACTTGACTGTCATGTTCACATGCTGTCTCCTATCAGAGCAAATCAGATGACACTAGACAATTGTTATCTTTCCACCATATAGCCACGTGCATCTCTACATTGATGTCAGCCCACCACATCAAGTTAAACCTTGACAAGAAAAAGCGGCACTTCTAGGGAAGGCCCGCATATGTCCATCACAGCTGCTGTTCTCCGCAAACATCAAGATGGGAACTCACACCTGTGTAAGGCCTACAACATTTTGTAGAGTTTGACCATACATCACACCGGAACCAATCCAAGCACTTGTCACCTCACATCTGGACTACTGCAACTTCCTGTCAGTGAGGATCCTGGTCAGGGCCAACAAATCCTTGGTGCTCAAACTTCCCAAGTTCTCCCATGTCCCCAAGATCTTCCACTCATTTCGTTGGCTTCCAGTTGAAGCTACAAGACCATGGTGCTTGACCGCAATGCAGTGGTGGAGCTTACCGCCCTTACTTTTACTACTTCATGCAATGCTCCACCCTGACCTTGTGTGCCGTGTTGAACTTTGCATCGTTTTTATGGTGACCTCTTATAGGAGATCATACGTGTGCTCGATTTGCCAGGATTGTGGATAATGGTCCACAATGAGCAAAAGTTGCCTCAGCAGAAGAGTTGGTGGTACATATATGCGATACTTGGAAGAGGTAGTGATACATAATACGATACAAATGGATTGTTTACTGTCTACTTTTCCGCTGCTCATCCACACCATGTAGATGCTCCTCTTTCGCTCAGGCTAATAGGCTACTGTTGCTAAAACCAATCTTATTTTATTCTGCGGTGTGGTGACGCTAGCTACGTGTTTTGGTGGTTTTATGATGACTGAGATCAGTTGTCATTTTGTTAAGAATGATACTATCTTTTTGATTTGTGAGGAACATTGTGTCAGAGGATTTGATCTCAGGAAGTGATCGCACTGTTTACAACTCTAGTTCACTTATCTTTTTTTCCATCGTTACACAAATTTTTCTGCATCAGAGCTGCATGGAAAAAAACATTCCAGGACGAGACAGGACCGGAATGGAAATTCACTCCCCTGTCAACTTCTAGTTGGAAGTCTGTGTGCGACATCATAGCTTCTTTGTTTTTGTTGTTGCCTTACAAAGTCCTTAATCTCCTCCTGCATGTTAGGCCAACAAAACAGGTCCCTGCCCTGCCTGTAGCACGTTTCACCCAGCATCGTCACACGATGCTGATTTGGCTCATACTTTGGTTACAAAAGCATCAATTGTCGTACCCTCATCTTGTGCAAAAAGATGCTATGGTGCTAAAACTCTGTGTATTTTGTAGATCGCCTGCCATTTGTATTTCTACCATTGGAGGGATGTAAACTATTCTGAAACTTCCCTGACCCAGGCCGTCCTTGCCCGTTTATTTATTTAGGCTGGTCAAGTATGCCAAGAACACAAACAAGTGATATTTTTGCTATTCCAGCGTGTTGTATTTTGTGTAGGTAAAATATACAGCTCTGGAAAAAATTAAGAGACCACTGTACATTTTTCTTTACTTTCCAAAAAAGTTTTCCGGCCATCTGTTTGTTACCTCAAGCTGAAGCGAACTTGATTTCTGCCGCAGGACACAGATCTAAATTAAGACTTTGGAGTGGCCTAGTCAAAGTCCTGACCTGAATCCCATTGAGATGCTGTGGCATGACCTTAAAAGGCAGTTCATGCTCGAAAACCCTCCAATGTGGCTTGATTACAACAATTCTGTAAGGATGAGTGGGCCAAAATTCCTCCACAGCGCTGTAAATGACTCATTGCAAGTTAGCGCATACGCTTGATTGCTGTTGTTGCTGCTAAGGGTGGCCCAACCAATTATTGGGTTGTAGGGGACAATTACTTTTTCACACAGGGCCATGTGGGTTTGGATTTAGTTTTCCCTTAATAATGACAACCTTCATTTCAAAACTGCATTTTGTGTTTACTTGTGTTATCTTTGAATAATATTAAAATTAGTCTGATAATCTGAAACATTTAAGTGTGACCAACAAGCAAACAAATAAGAAATCAGGAAGGGGGCAATAAAAATAAAATAAAAATATATATATTTATATAATGAATCGTGAATTAAGTCCATAACACAACAAAATGTAGAGAAAGTGGAGGGTTCTGGATATATTCCAAAGGCACTGAATACATTCCATGTTAATGGAAAGTGAAGTTGAGCTGTTTAGAGTAGTTTAAGGACTCTTTATCAGTCAGAGGCCTAAACAATTTCAGCAGAACTATACACAACGTTTATTTACAAATGAAGACTGAATCATAGTGGCTGCACTATAATATATACATGATTGAGCTGATGGTGCTTACCTTTTTTGATGAATCATAACATACATGCGGTTTAACTAAAACCCTTGCAGGTTATCAGTATGAGTGGAAATATTACAGTTGGCAGCCATCTTGTCAGAATGGCACATGGGTTGATATTTTGGAATTCTGATTGATTGGTGATAGAACGATAACACTTTTTTTCCCTTCTTTAGTGTAATGGATGGAGGAAACATTTTGCCCGTATGAAATGATTGAAACAAATGCTATCCCGCCCTTTTATGTTTTTGAAGGGGTCCATACATTTACGTAGGACCGAAGAAGAGATATATAGATGGAAGGGGAGGATGGGGGAAAAGGAGAGAAAAGAGGATGAAACAAACACTGTTGTACTGCCTAAAGCAATACATCTCCCAGGAGGTTACTGCTGACAACCAGACATAGAGATGGAGACAGGGAGGAGGAGGGGAGAAGGAGGGATGAATGAAAAACGTAATCACCTGCTAGAACCTTGAGGGGTGACGAGATGTGAGGGAGATACTCTGACAACTTCAGATAAGAAAGGCTCTTACATCAGCAGAATACAGAACAGTGCAACACTAGAGAATGGAATGTCCTGACACGAACACTGCAAAGCCATAGAACATCTGGAACACCTAATGTTTACCTGCATGCTATCTTTAGCTAATTCAGTTCATGGCCAGATTGATGTACTTGACATTTTACCCACACTGTGTCCATTAGTTCACTGATAATGGACTCCCATACAACTGTTCAGCAGTCAGGTGTTCAAGAGTGCTTTAAATACAGAGAAACGCTGAGAATAATAGCGTGTTTCACATGTGAAAAACACATCACCGTGGTTCAGATTTCTCTGCACTAAAGACGCAATTGTCTGGAATACCTGACTGCTGACATGCAGATGTTTATTGAGCTCTATTATGAGTGGACTAATGAACATCACACCGTAAGACAGTTTGGGGTGAAACGATTCAAGGTTTCCCAATCAGCTAAAGTGTGGTTGTCAAAACGATTAAGTATGACATTTCCTTTGAATTCTGTGGAGTCAGGCTTGATCTGCCTTCATAGATCAGTTGAATAATGGAGAGTACAGGTGTTGATAGATGACAGGAACGATCCAGGCTTCTCTTTGTTCTTGAAGGCGCCTTGGTAGCGATGTTGGCATGTTGACAGTGACTGACTGTGCCTGACAGAGCATCAAACCCAATGGGAGGAATATGTCAGCTTTTGTCCCATTTTATTCTTCTTTTTTTTTTCTTTTTTACATTAAACACACAGACGTTTTAATCCGAGTCTCCGAGCGTCGAAGAAAAAAATCTTGGTATAAAAGACAATCACCAGAACATTCCACGATGTCTGTGACTTCTACGGGGAAGACATGATTAGAACGAAGGGCTGTAACCATTGTCTTGTCATCGTTGTCTTCAGCAGGATGTTATTGTGACACTTCGGGCTTGTTTACATTTGTAGATTCACGTCGGACCAATTCCATGCATTTAGCTCTGCCACTTCAAATGGTGGTGTAGTCAGTTACACGGTGTGCGGGTTCCTGGCTGAACCCCCTTTGCTGTTGAGGTGGTTCCGGCCCAGGGTGGTGATTAAATAACACCGGTACGGGCATCCTGACAGGTTTGTCCCAGCTGACGACTAAAGCGGGAGGAGACGGGTTTGCTTTCCCCGCCAAAACGGTCAGCTAAACACACACTGACACACACACACACACACACACACACACACAGTCTCTATCTTGCCGCCAGCCAGGACAGGCCAGTTAAAAAACAAAGCAGAATTCATGCTGCATCAGGAAGTGAAGAGAAGGGTTAGACCAAGTAACAGAGTGAACACAGATCCTCTGGAAAGGGTATGGCCGCTTTAAACGACCCCTAAAACGTACTGCTATGCTGACTCATCGCACACATACACACGCATGTCAATGCCGTGCATAGATAACAAAATAAGAATTTTAATCTGTAATCTGAGGTCATACGGAAAATTGACTTCTGCTGAACTGGAGTGGTGCGGAAGAGCAGTGTATTGTATTGAGTGGAACAAATGTCTAACATATCCTTTGTTTGGACTACTTACTGAAAGTCAACCACCAACGACAGACTGCCACATTCCCACACACACCCCTTACCTGCCTGACGCGCCACTGCTGATGACTGATGGCAGTGGATCAAACCACTGTGAGGCAAAGGGCGGGGGTGTCGCAATCTTTTTGAACATAAACCCTCTATTAAGTGTCTATATTCAGCACAAGTGCTTTCATTGTGTATCATTATTACTATTGAAATTACATAGTTATGTTTACGTTTGTATATTCGGGAGGACAAAACATAGTTTTCCCCAGGATGGGGTGGTTATGTCTCCACTGACACCCCCCGGGATTTCCGCTTATGTGCGGCCAGTTGGTTTCTGGTTGTTTTAACCACTGTACTACAAGACACATCTGTGTTGTTTTACATGCTGCACACACACACACACACACACACACACAAACACACATACTGTACATGTGAATACGCTATATGATATGGTTGACATGTTATACCGCTCTCTTGCTCTGTCTGCATCTTTCTCTGTCTCTCACTCTCTTTCTCTGTCAGTCTGTCTTTCTCTCTTTCTCTACACTGCATTTGTGCTACTGGGGTTGAATGGCTGACAGAGATTTTAACAGAAGTTAAGCACATTCACCAGTATGACCCAGGGAACAAATGGCCCAAAATGGAAACTGCCTTTGAAACATATATTATGAAACTAAATGAAACTTCGGAAAAGGAATGTTCATGACCAGCCGCTTTTGCATTGGTTTTATGTCTGGAACCAGAAATGTCAGATTTGAACTGTAAGAGATCAGCCTGCAGAGATCTGTTGTTTCAATCGTATGATAATACAGGTTTCCGAGGAGACCATGATATTCTGTTTCTTAATTTCACTCTGAATTAGCCTGCACTGTTGCATGGAACAGGCAAACATGGAGCCACACACACACACACACACACACACACACAGACACACAAACACCTGGACCAGATGGCAGGTTTCAGAGACATGTTTGTGAACTGCCGAGCTGTCGGGTCAATCAACTCGTTTTATGAGCGCGGTGGCTCCGTGTTAGAGCGTCTGCTAAGAGAGCACAATCTAAAAGAGGAAGACAGGAATGACAAGGATACAATTCAGTTAGCAACAAAACCAGGATTATAAAAACCCGGCCTGCCACCGGGGGCCTGCAGCTGCTGAATAAGATCTCCATTTGATTTATCCATGCCACTTCGCTAGGTTTCCATCCAATTTGCGTTTTCATTTGAATAGTCTCACATCCACGTGTTTTTTTCAGACTGAATTGTTGTGGATTAAAAGCTCTCGGTAATGATGCAATGCATAGGGAAAACCACTTTGGCGATTATATTGTCATTTGAAAAATGACTATGTTTAATATTTTAAAGGTAGCCTAGTCAAAAGCACTGGGCCAGTAAATGAGAGGTTGGTTTTTCAAAACCATGTAGATCTCTCACTGAGCAAGACAGTTAAACATAATTACTCAGGTTGTTGCTGTAAATAAAAATGTGTTCTTAGCATACTTCCCTGGTGAAAAAAGTCAACTACAATTTGATTTACATAGATAGAGCATCATGAATAATCTGGTCACACACATTCAAATTGTACACTCTACATGTATTGGAAATGTAAGTTCATCACAGTGCTCTAGTCTACCAGGTATCTTCATCAAAGTGTTCTAGTCTCCCAGGTAAGTTCATCACAGTGCTCTAGTCTACCAGGTAAGTTCATCACAGTGTTCTAGTCTACCAGGTAAGTTCATCACAGTGCTCTTGGCTACCAGGTAAATTCATCACAGTGCTCTAGGCTACCAGGTAAATTCATCACAGTGCTCTAGTCTACCAGGTAAGTTCATCACAGTGCTCTAGGCTACCAGGTAAATTCATCACAGTGCTCTAGTCTACCAGGTAAATTCATCACAGTGCTCTAGGCTACCAGGTAAGTTCATCCCAGTGTTCTAGTCTACCAGGCAAGTTCATCACAGTGTTCTAGGGTACCAGGTAAGTTCATCATAGTGCTCTAGGCTACCAGGTAAGTTCATCACAGTGCTCTGGTCTACCAGGTAAGTTCATCACAGTGTTCTAGTCTACCAGGTAAGTTCATCACAGTGCTCTAGTCTACCAGGTAAGTTCATCACAGTGTTCTAGTCTACCAGGTAAATTCATCACAGTGTTCATCAAAGTGCTCTAATCTACATACACTTCAACAACATGCACTAGCCTCCTATACACCTATACACTGTCCACTCGCTAGAGCTACAGAGGCACTCTAATTCATTTCGAACAAGGGCCAGCGAATCACAGCGACAGGGGGCGGAGCTACTCTGTGAGACAAAATCTCCCAGCGACTGTTAATAGTTGAGATACGTTCAATTTTACGCTAATTTCCAGCGAGCCGGCAGTGACGGATTTCGGCGACAACTAATGGCAGAGCAGATGTTCTCTACATCTTGAAGTCCCTTCTCTTTTCTACTCGCTAGCTAAAAACTCACTCGCTAGCTAAAATAACTTGACGCGAATTTATAATTTTGCGGTGTCCGGTTTCATAAATAAAGCATTTTCTCTGGCTTCATGCCGAGATATAATTCAAAAAATGGATGCATGGAAGTTTTCAGAGATCGTTGGGATCACGGGTGAGTTATACACGCATAACTTAAAACTAAGTAAATTTCTTGTTGTGGGCAGTGTGCACTCTAGTTTTCTCAGCGACAGCTCGCCAGAGATTGAGCTATGTGCGAGTTGAGCGAGCGATCTGTGTGCCCGTAAGGCATTAGGTTAACCACATGCACTGTCCAACTATGTTAAGTTCCTCGTCGTGCACTATCCTACTATGTGAAATTCATCATAACATTTCATTTTGTATGAACAATGTTTATGAACTATGTTTTTCATAATCTTGTGCCAGTAGGTGTTGCAAGCTCTGGCGCTAGCAGTCTAGGGTGGATGGTACAGAGACCAATAGCATAAAACTTGTGCAAAGTGTAAAAGTGTAAAGGAAGAGTGGGAACATAAGACAGACAACCTAAGATGCCGTCAAACAAACATGAAACGTTTATTACAAACACACAGCAAATGGGTTAGGGAACAGGGACTGAGCTGGACACACGGAATTAAACAATAAGTCACAAAACAAACGAAACTGACCTTGTCTGCCTCAAGAACTGCTAGCTTACTACTAACCTATACAAAATACCACGAGTGGTCTGCTCAGTTCTAACTAGTGTTTGTCAGAGTTTTCCTACAGGTTGTGTAGGCCCAAGGGTGACTTTCCAGGTACAACCAAAACACACAGGTTCAACAGGGACAAAACACCAAAACAATACATACAGTGCTCACATGAAACAGGACAAAGTGAGATGTTTATGAATGAACAAAAGTGTCGGTCTATCAAAATGTATGTAGCGTTTGTGTCTCTCTAATCTCATGTGTGACAAAGGCAAAAGAGTCAAAGAGGGGAAACAACTGTCTGGGATTTTTAAACCAGGGGATGTGTGATGTGATTGGGTAATGGACAAAAGTAACAGGTGGTGAAATCAGGAGGATTGTCCACTCATTGGTCCACCTCAGCAGTCAGATGACGACTCCCAGGTGGGACACCCCAATGACTACAATCAGGAACATAAAGGACACCTGATAATAACATCCAAAGGTAGTGTGAATCACAGATTATTCCGATCCAGGTGACCAGTAGATATCTGCAGTTAAAGCGTTACATTATTGTGGCAAATATTTTATCGCCAATATGTTTCCTTGCATTGATGTGTAATCTCCTCATACTAGACTTTGACACTGTCAGTACTATCCTCCCCATCCTTAACCACCGTAGGTCGGCCATGTTATGATACCAAACAAGAGGTGGAGACGGGTCATGTCATTGTTTCAAATTCAATCTTGTAAACATTAGATGCAAAATGTTACACAATGCCCTTATAATAATTGCAGATCCATCTACACAACTCCACTTATTTTCTGAAAATCGATTTCACCCTCCCAAGAATGTATCCAGCCTTGAACAGTATATTTTATTCAAGACAAGTTTTTGACACAGTGTCTCTTTCCTTTAGACCGGTGTTGCGTTTTATCATATTGTCAGGTTATTCATCCACATCAAATGTATGGATGGAAACCTGTTTGCAGTCAACCGGCCTTCTGTCCTTCTGCAATATAATTCATATATTTATTTTCCTCTCGCCGGCCCTGTCCGTAAACGGGTTTTCAAACAGCATTACCTGGTCGAAACATTGGAAATGTTTGCAGTTCGTTCCTTGTGGAGGAAGAGTGAATTAGTGTCAAAGGAGCTGTGGTGGATCCAACTATGGGTATCTGTGGATCGCATGTCTGTGAAGTAGACAGAAGATAATGATTGTGGCTACATGCCTTTCCTCTAATGAGAAACCACCTTAGAGTTGGCCTGCTTCCCAAACAAGGCCCTATTCCCTTCATGGTAAATTACAGCCCTGGTCAGGGGTAGTGCTCCATTAAGAGAACAGGGTCGCATTTGGAACACATGTCGGCTAGGAGGTCTTGTGCTGACAACTGGCAGCTTGTTATAACCTAAGTCAAACCTGCACGGGTCACAGCAGCTCTTTGTCTTTGCCAAGTTTTCTCTCTTTGGTTTTGTTTCAGCTGCAGCCGAAGTGACTGTCTCGTCTCTTTGTTTTTTAGACTGGGTCGGGAGTTTGGCTGGGTTTTACAATCTCAAAGCAAAGACGAACTAAACAAAGTTTAATTTGATGAAGGGTGCTGGTTCTGCTGGCTGGCAGTAAAGGCTGGGATACGAAAAGACATGTTTCAGTCTGTATCCTTGTCTGTGAATGTGGGTGATCTCCTCTAAGACTTCATTCTGAATAACACTGAGTTTTTCAGACATTCGGCATTTAATTCATTCACTGATGTTTCCAAGTGAACAGTCCTACATGTTATCGTTAATTACCTCTTACAAAAGTCTCTTAGAAGTAATTACTACTTACAGAAAAGAATGAAGAGAGAACCGCTTCATTACGGAGTGATGAGATGAAATTACTTTCATTTTTCTTCTTCGCCTCTCTGTATTTTTGAGGGTTTGGATATCTGTCATCCATATTTGCCGAAGCCTTAACCACAAGCAGCGGTACTCCAGCTGGCCAACCACCCTAATCAGAGTTGCCATCGGCAGCCAGGTGAAGGCTTATATTGCCAAAATCCCCCAGGGCTACATGTAACAACATGATCAGATGTTGTATTCCAAGCGGACTTCAGTAGTTAGCAGCAAGCCATTTTTTTAATCAGCCATCCGACAGTATGAGGTCTAGTCTGAATATGATCTTAGGTTAGACACCAACAAAGAAGAGCCAGTCAATCAAACCGACCTTTGTGTCTGGCATATGCAGTCTCCAGACAGGATTTGGAGTGCTGTACTGTCGCTAGCAGAGAGCTGCAGCTTTGTTGGTGGTTTAGCAGGGGTTTCTGCTCCCGTGGTGCATGCTGGGTAGCAGATTGGGCCTCATGTAGTGGCCCTGCCTCAGGGGGACGTAGGAGGGGAGGATTAAGAAGAAGTAGAAAGCTCTGTCGAGACCAGCAGAATAAAACACCGTCTCTCTTTGTCTCCTTATTCTTAATGGTGTGTGTGCGTGGGTGTGCGTGAGTGTGTGCGTGTGTGTGATGCTAGCAGGTATCCAAACCACAGGAGACACTGTGAAGATAAACAGGGACTGAAATAAGGAGTGGAACTGGGGAATACAGTGAGAACCCTGTCCGGAGTCGCTCACGTCATAGCCAGCGTGGAATTCGCTAAATCGAAGCCTTCACAGCCAGGACACGGCGTCTGTGAAATTGCTCCCTGTGGGACTCAACTGCTGGAAATGTCACTCTCCCTATGGGGGCGGAGTCTTAAGGCAGGTGCTGGGGGTCACAGCCCTGCAGAGGCGACCTGTCTGTGTCACGCCAACCGTTCGCCTGTGCCCATACCGCTCCCCTTCGCTGTCTCTTGCTCTTTCTCCTTCTGTCTCTCGCGCTCTCACTCTTTCTTCTGTTACCATAGCAACCATCATCCATGGAGGAGGTACAAGTGTGGAGGGGCAAGCGGGGGGGGGTCTGCTGGGGGGGGTGGAGGAAGTTGGTGCTAGAAGCTCGCGGTATCCTTGGCTTTGATTTTTAAATCTCGTTTCTCTGTCCTCTTGTACCGGTCTCGTCTTCAGTTAACAGGAGACACGTGGACGTGGACAGGCAGGAGACGTCTCTGTAGGCTATACCCTTGGAGGTGTCAAGCTAACTGGGATGGGGTCAGCTAGCTATTGGGGAACCCATTACTGTTATAGCCAGGGCTTTAGAGATGGCCGGTTCTCATCATTACTGACTCAGGGTCAAAGCCAGGGCCATTGTTTCTTTTTTTGCGATGCAGTTTCTCTCCTTTTGTGGAGTTGATGACCGAGTCGAGCCTTTGAAAATATCAGAGTTGGCCGAAGTGTAGGGGATCACATGTGACGGAATCTGTCTGATGCAGAGATGAAGGAGAGAGAGCAAGAGAGAGACAGCTCGAGCCCGGGTCCACGCGATGGAGCAAAGGGAGGGAGGGGAGAAAACCGCGAGGAACCAAACTGCCGACTTTCCAAATGCATGAAAGAGAGGAACGGGAGAGGGGAGGAGGGGAGGAGGGAGGAGGATGGGGTTCGATGTATGAGCCTGCAATACTGATCAAAGCTGAGATGAGAGTGAATGAGGGAGGGAGGGGAATAGAGGAGGAGAGAGAGAGAAAAAGAGACAGGGACAGAGGGGGAGAAGGGCCAGTGATCAAAGCTGAGATGAGACAGATAGAGGGAGGGAGAGAGAGAGCGATAGAGGGAGCAGTCTCAGAGATAGCACCTCTTAGATTCCTACTGAAAAACTGTTGTGTGCTGTTACCCGTGCCCGTGCCTGTGTATTTCTGTGTTTATGTTTGAGTGCATTCGTGTGGGTGTGCGTTTGTGTGGTGGGGGTTTGTGTGCACATGTACGTGTGTGACTGTGTGTGTGACGGTTTATAAATGTGTGTGTGTGTGTTTGTGGGTTTGTACCAGTGTGTATGCGTAACCTACATTGACTTTTGTGACCACACCCCCCCTTTTGCCAAACTTCCTCCATCTGCCAGGCAGGAATTGCCATGAAAAGACATGGGCCCAAGCAACACACCGTGCCCCCCCCCCCAATCGCCTTGTTACTCCGATCGAGCTGGCGTTGTCGAGGAATTGTCAACTGATCTTCCGCCGCCTTAACGCATTTCGCTATTACCGCATCCGTCGGGGTTGTCTCGCTAATGAGCAGACGCCGGCCAAGGCCGAACCAGGGATCAGCAGGAAAGTTTAAACACACATCTCTCGCTTCGCGGCGGCGGGGGGAGACATTTGCATAATGCCTGCATGCGTTTTAATGGTTTCCGTTGGTCCTGACGTGTCGCAGCAAGAGGGGACCGAAGAGAGGGACAGAGAGGAACATTTTCTTATTTCCTACAAAGTCTAATATACTAGTGACATATGAATCTAGAAACATAGGTCTAATATTATAATGACGTGGGAATCTCCAACCCAAAGTCTAATGATATAATGACATATTGATCTACAATCCAGTATAATATTATAATGACGTATGAATTTAGAACAGTCAAAGTATAATACAGTGGTATAAAACCGTGGTGATCTATTAGTCTAGATCCTCCTAGATCACCTCTGAAGGCTGTGGCACACCGCAGTGACTTTCGACCTTGCGATCACTTGCCGTTCATCTGACCTCTGAACCCTAACTCGCATTATGCTGTGATGGCTCTCAGCATATACTGATTCATCCTGTTGACTAGTTAGTTGCTATACGGCAGCTCCAAACCAATCAGAAAACAGGAGGGGAAAAAACAGGGAATGTCAATGAAAGCGAGGAGAACGGGGTGTTCCGTGGGCGTGGACAAAACAGATCGTCAACGCGGTTTTCCCTGTTGTTTGGTTGTCAACGTGAGCGTGACAATCACTAATCTGAACAAGGTGCTCATTGCTCTCACATCCGAGCGCAGACCACTTGTCCTGTCACACACCAAGAAAACAATGTCACAGGAAAATAAATACATGTCTGCATCATTTGGGGTTAGA
This sequence comes from Esox niger, assembly GCA_016801105.1. Taxonomy (NCBI): domain Eukaryota; kingdom Metazoa; phylum Chordata; class Actinopteri; order Esociformes; family Esocidae; genus Esox; species Esox niger. The sequence continues at coordinate 3,105 of JACXGJ010004121.1, read as the reverse complement.
CATTTTATTTGGGGCTATTTTGGTGGGACGGCTGTTTGCTTATTTTGCGATGCTTTCCATCCTTGAGTATTATTGTTATGGTGATACATTATTGATTGGCGCATCACCATGGCGAAGGACAGTCTTCCTCTTATCTTGCTTCTTGGTGCATCAGGCAACTACTCAATAGAAAGCCTAGGTAAAGTAGATATATTACCTTACTATGTCCTCTGGTTTCTTGACATTTAAAAACTTGATTAGTAGTCCAAACTCTTGCTCCTATAAGGCTGGCTAGTTTTCGTGGACTGCAGACCTCAAACTCAGTACAAAGGCCTTGTTTTATAGGTTTACCCCAATTCCAACTGTCCGACTGCATTTTAATCTCCCGTGTTAAGGTCCACCTGTACCATACCTAACCTATTGCAAACAACAACGACATGTCCTTCAACATTGTAATTTAATGAAATACCGAGGACCAGATGTGGCCCAACAAAACAGAAACATAACATTCTGGACTTATTAATTCTGGCCTAATTAACTTTTTTAATTTAACAGCAGGTTACACAGCATGTAAAACAAAGACCCACTGCTCCCTGGAACTACTGGTTTCTCTCCAGCGGCTGGGTGCATATCATCTTTTAATTTAATACCTGAAGAGACCTGCAAACCTCTGAAGAGCCAGGTTAAGCCATCATGAAGGGGGACCAGAAAGCCTGACCAAATAGGATGGCTGTGAAGAATGATGGACAGATATCAGCCAAGCACTCACTGCTTGGCAGGCGAAAACCAACGTCAACTAAATATATTTACAGTAACAACTAAAGTGACCAGTGGATTGGGAAAAAATGTGTTGCCATCCGAGATGAAGATTTCATCATTGCTGCAGTGGTTAACGTTTGCATGCATTCACTTGACTGTGAGATCCTCAGAGCAAGAGATGTTACAGGATATTGATGTTAAACTAAATGATGTTGAAGCCCTGTACAAGATTTAGAGAATGTGTTTTTGTGTAAAATATATATTAACAATTTATAATGTATGCTTAATTGAATATCTTACTGTTGTCAATTTAATTTTGTCAGAATAAGACTTTGTCAATGTAAAAATAAAATGTGTTAAGAAGTTAATATTTGGCAGCAACAACCAGCAATTTCAAGCTTAGTTAACCTAGCTAAACAAACTGTTACCATAAAGCCTAACCATATACATTACAGTAACGTTAGCTAGCTGGCTTGGTAATTAGCTATACTTAACCTCTATTTTTGCAGATTTAAGATGAATTGCTATGAGAGAATTGGTTTGTTTTCCCCAAACCATTTTCTCTGCTGAACTGCTCACTATAAAGAAAATGTAGTTGTTTTGCTCAATGATGTTCACAAGCCACATGGAAAGGACTGAGAAATTAAGGAGATATTCAACACTATATACCTAAGGGAAATCCCAGAACATATTGTCTATATAATCCTCAATAAAACTCAAATCTTTGTCACAGACTCTAAATTGGTGCATCTGACTAATTAATAGTTATAATACTAATAAATACGAAGTCATCAGTGTCTATATATATTGTTCTGTTTAAATCTGTACGTGGTTTGATGATCCTCATTTTGTTAGACATTTTACAGTATAACCCCTTGAATGCAAATGTTTAAGTGAAACAACTTGATGATTTTCTTTGATATTCTAAAAGATAACGTTAGAATATGCCGGCCAAGCCAGTGGATTTCTTAGCGGAGTTCATCCCAGCACCAGGCAGTCCTTTTATAGAACGCCTAACTTAACCGTCAAAATGTTTACGGCAAAACATTGGATTTCAAAGTGAGTTTGAAAGCTATATAATAATGCTTTAACATTTGAACTTTATGCTTAGTCCTTAATCCAGGGATTCCCCAGAGGGAAAATGGCTGGGTGAGGGCAAATGTTACCATAGTTAGACCGCTCCCCTGAGAAAACCACCTTAAAGGCCAACAAGTAATAACATCCTCAATCAGTCCCATCGAAGAACACCCTGTCCTTTCCCTGCAGATACTCTCAACCACATTCATCTTCTTCCTCCTGATTTGTGTTTTTAATTGATGTTACGGCCTTGTCACATTGCCACAACTCCTAACTGGCTCGAGAAGTTGGAGGTTCAGGATATCCCCCTAGCTTCTCTTATTCATTCACGCTGCTTGCCTAAACAAAATGTCTGTGTAATCGATGTGTGGTGGAACATTAATGAAACCTCAGTTAAGCTTTCAGGCACCAGACCAGCCTGATGGAGTCGCTGTCGCACAGAAAACAGGCAAAACCCTGACCTGAGCTGTGCTGACCTAATACACATCGCCTTACAAGGGTACTACGGACCACTTCAGACGACCTTGTCCTTCTCAGAACCGCACAGAGCACCACGTGCCGGACTTCCATTCAGCTGCCTGAGCAGGACGTCCCAACCAAAATTGCAAAGTGCTGATGAGTTGCTCCCTCTTGCAACCCCTTATGAATGATGCATGCCTGGCTGGAGTTTGGCTGCGTGGGAGAAGCAGCCTAGCAGCAAATTAGCATTGATCAAGGGGTCTGAAATTACACTGATCTCAGCTAAAACCTTCCTGGGTGCCCCCTGGTGTAAAGAAAATGGACGGGGTGGATTGTTAGGGGTCGTGTCCAAAATGGAATCCTATTTCCACAGAGGGACGTGCCCTGTTGGCCTCTGTGCCCTGTTGGTCTGGTCGGAGGTAGTGCGCTACATTGGGAACGGGGTGCAGTTTGGGAATTGCCCGGGGGGGGGGGGATGTGAGTCAGAATGATGGGATGAGGGCATCTGTGAAGTGGGGTTGGTTGGAGTGTGTGCGGTGGTGCTGATAAGAGAGAAGGAATGCGTTGTGGAGGTGAGTTGGAAGTGGGTAAGAGGGAAAGAAGAGCAGATGAACAGGAGAGGACGACCAGAGGGAGAAGGAAAGAAGAGGACAGGAAGAGTTGATGAAGAGGAGAGTAAGAAAGGAGGCTAAGTAGTATAGGAAGAGGATAGGTGGTACTCAGTGAAGGGGAGGGGAAACAGTGATAGGTGGTCTGACTCCAGATAGGTGGTACTCAGTGAAGGGGAGGTGATACAGTGATAGGTGGTCTGACTCCAGATAGGTGGTACTC
>JACXGJ010004120.1:0-48014 GCA_016801105.1 Esox niger | reverse complement strand
CTGGCTGCCGCTTCTGGGCAGCGCGGGGCGCTGGCTGCCGCTTCTGGGCAGCGCGGGGCGCTGGCTGCCGCTTCTGGGCAGCGCGGGGCGCTGGCTGCCGCTTCTGGGCAGCGCGGGGCGCTGGCTGCCGCTTCTGGGCAGCGCGGGGCGCTGACTGGTGCTTCTGGGCAGAGCGGGGCGCTAATAACCATTTCATTCAATCAGTTAACGTTAAAAAACAGCCTCTGGCACGGTGTCAGGACTGACACTATCCCCAGTGCCATGGTTTCAACGAAAACATAGAAGGCCGGATGTTTGTAGGCACGTCCTTCCTTGAAGGTGTGTGAGGTGAAGGCCAATGACAAGCGTTGTTTGGGTTCATCTAGCCTACTCTGAACACTCCAAAAACAAAAATATACGTGAGGAACGCATGCATAAGACAAAATAGGGTACATTTTGCATTTGATGGCGAGAGCTGAAGTTTGTGTGAACAGTGGTGCTGACTACCTTTCTACTTTCATTTAGCTACTTGGCTAGATATTCAAAGAATCTATGTGTAAGTTACTTGATGATGACGGAGAAACAATAATACTACATAGAAAATCTTTTGATGATCTGGTTAATTCTAATTGTAGGAGCACAGATATGTTTTGGGAAAGTTTCTCTAACGTCGTTGGTTGAGACAATAAGCTAACGAGTTCGACAGACACTCCTTGATTCCATGTTTTGCTGGAAAATAGTGTTACAACCTAGTGTTATTTACAAAATGTTTTTAAAAAACATGCATTGTGGGTTGTTTGACTAAACCTTATGCATAAGTGAATATTGCTCAGAAGAAGCAATTATTTTGCCTTTTAGATAGATTTAGGCTTGTACGTACAAACTGGTTGAAGTGCGCACAATTATGGTTTCATGTTTGCTGGATAGCAATCAACAAGTCTCTGAATTATGGCGATGCATCTAACGCAATAGATAGCCCAGAATATGTTTTGATTGGTTTAGGTGTTTACTTAGTTTTTTCTGTGTTCCGTAGTTAAGGAAAGACCCATCACCTTTAACCCCACTTGAAACGACAGTCTGGTTGGAAGTGATATTGCTTCAAACAGGTCGGTATGCTCATAGTTTGTAATGATAATGTCAGATCCTAATGGAGTTATAGAACTGATATATAACTCACTGCCGATAGGTGTCGTTAAATTGCATAAGCCACCTTTAGCTGAATCATGATATCAGAATGTGCTACTCAGTGTCAGAAAACCGGGTATGGGACTAAGATCATGGGTCCTCCAGCAGGACTGCTATCAAAAGCACACATCTAAAGGCAAAAAAATAGTTGAAAAATCAAATTTAGAATTTTTAGACTGGCCAGCAATGAGTCAACCTCATTCCAATAAAAATTCAAAAACAAATTGCAGCTGAAGAGTGGGAACAACTACCAGTAGACAGGTGCAAGAAGCTTATAGATGGCAACAAGTAATGTTAGGAGGCTGTCAGGGTTGCCAAGGGTTGTGCAACCAAATATTAGGGAAAGGTGTCTTAAATACTGTCAATGTCATATTTTATGTTTCTTCCTGGAAATCACTACATCTAAGTTGCAAAGGCTTCTTTGTTGAATAGGTTTGGACATCCCATTAAAATATTATGATAATTCCAAGTTGGTACATTTCCAATTATTTCTGTAGATAATGTACTCCTACTTGATATACAAAATAGGGTGCCAATCAGCAAAGGCATTTCACGACTGCCAAACAGCCCTGGCCGTCAATCTCAAAATATCAATATTATGATACTACGTCTTGATTTTGAAGATCGATTCTACCATCAATAGGATTGATACCAGTTTCATTTTATCTCTTCTACCCATTTCATCAAGGAGTAGAACTGTCAAACAGTTCTACGCTCAGTAGTCATGAAAAGTGCTTGTCCAGCTCTACTGTTGCTTGTGACTGTGACTTTATACAACATACATATGTGTTGTGCACGCATAGCATGTCACTGCATGCACACTGACGGTGGATGTCCACTGATTCCAGCGCACCTGCTGCCTCTGACAGATCCATCAAATTTTCAACACATTTTCTATAGCGTCAAGGCTTAGTTGACGGTTGCGCAAATCATCTCGGGAAGGCAGCGCTGCAGTTTTAGCTGTTCCAGCATCCATCTGGGGCTAGGCAATGCATTTGCAGGCAAATTCAGGGGACATCCACCGTGACAACAGCCCCCGACTGCAAATCTGAGATACAGGCCTACAAGTACATTAATTGCATGCATGAATGCCATGGCTGAACAAAAGAGGAGCATTGTGTGTATTTTACAGCTGAATATGAAAAAGATTCAAACTTCCACGTATGGAATGTCATTTATGTCAATATTAAATAACTAAATACGGCGATGAAATAAATCCTGAAATAAAGAAATGAGGCAATAAATATATAAATGAGTCCATACATAAATAAATAGGTTTTTGTTTAAAAACATTTTTTGTTAAAGGACTTCTTTCATTTATTTCATAATGACACATTTATTTATCATATATTTAATATATGATTTATTGGTAGTTAGTGCACATGTTTACCATGATTAACTAACTAGATGCACATTACTGGTAGAATTTGTTATTACTTTTAGGTATGTGACTAACTTAGCAAACATGAGTTTACTGTACTGTTATTTAGCAAAAACAATTGCTAACAACACACAGAAGAATTAGCTACATTAGGACTGTAGCTAGCTATTGTATCTAACATTTCGCCATCAATCGTGTCCACATCGTGTCGGCATTTTAATTTGGTTTACATACAATAAACATTTAGATAGCTAACATACATAAAATACAAAAGTATTGATGTTCACTTTACAAAGCAACTTTACCTAAAGCTCTTACATGAATCAGATGGATGTGCAAGCCATGCTGTCCTGAATGAGTCCATACGGCGTCACTGGCAAGTCCAGGCCGTTGGCAGCCTCAGTAACTTTGAGAAGTTTTTTTAGGAATCAGATATGGCACACATCTTTTGTAGCCTAGTGTCCTTTCCATCCGCCAGAAATGATTGTTCCCTCCTATATTCAAGTTCCATGATTCAGTGCTGCTGTTGCATAGGTCTAAACTGTAAGACACTCATGCCCCATTCATTTGAATCTAACAAATGGAAATGTGTTATGAATAAATAAATGTGTCTTTATGAAATACAAGTCCCTTGAAATAAATATGGTATGAAATAAAATTACCTTAAAATAAATAAAAGTAGTCATTTGAAAAACATAATTTTGAAACCAAACTATTCACTCATATATTTATATATTTATTGCCTGATTTCTTGATTTCAGGATTTATTTCATAGCCATATTTATTTATTTGATATTGACTTATACAGCATTCCATATGTAGGAAAGTTGTTTGTTAGTGTAGCATTCGTTTCACCAGGACAACTTACACAGAAATTAAAGATTTGACCAGACTGAAAATTCAAGTACCCCAGAAGACCCAGTACTAAAGCATTCAGTCTACCTACCTCATCCCAGTCATTGACCTTGCTTACAAAGAGCATCAGTAACGGTTCATGACCCGACTCAAGCAGGACCAGATAGCAGGAAAGAGTCTTGAACTCTGTGGGGATGCCAGATCTGATTTCCCAGGTAAGAAAAATGTTCTGTCACTTTCTATTGCAATGTGATGAGCGATGGACTGATCATATTACAAAGTACTTTTGTTGTTTTCACATGTTACAGTGCCAGGTTCTAAACATATTCATTTCAGAATTACTCTTCAAAGGAGATTGTTTACTTTGAATTAATTCAGGTTATAGTAACTTAACTTATGTTGACAAATTATTATTCATAGAATTGAGTAAAGGGTCAATTAAATGACATGAATTGCTTATTGTTTAGGTCATAGTCTCAACCAGCTCAGTAGCTATGGAGGTTGATAGACTGAAAAGAGGGCTGAACCACCTATTGTACACTCAATTGATCAATCAAATCTATTTTATAAACCCCTTTTTACATCAGCAGTTGTCAGAAAGTGCTTTCACAAAACACCCGGCCTTAAACCCCAGGGAGCAAACAACAGTAGTAACTTCAGTGGCTTGGAGAAACGGAGGCATGACCAGATGGACAAGGACAGAGACAGACAAGGGGAGTTGGGGTCACCAGAGTGGCAGCTGAAATCGTCAGGTATCGTCTTGATCTCCCTTGCATCAACTATTGTGGGCTGAATGGCATCAATGTCAACGTCAAAAACAAGTACTCGTTACCCTTGATGAACACAGTGTTTGATTCTCTCCTGGGCTCTGACATATATACTAAGCTTGACACGCAGAATGCCTATGACCTGGTGCGAATGAGGGAGGGGGACGAGTGGCTGACCGGGTTCAACACTCCCATGGGGCACTTTGAATACCTGGTCATGCCTTTCGGTCTCACCAACGCTGTGTTCCAGTGTCGGGTGAATGATGTTTTCAGCGACATGGTACATTGCTTTGTTTTCGTTTACCTGGACGACATCCTCGTGTTTACGAAGAATATTGATGAACACGTCCTGCATGTCTGGCAAGTGCTCCAGTGGCTGTAGCAGGACCGCCTCTTCGTGAAGGCAGATAAGTGCGATTTCCATGGTTGCACCACCTCCTCCCTGGGCTACATCATAGCGGAGGGGCAAGTGAGGATGGACCCTGAAAAGGTGAGGCCGGTACTGGACTGGCCTAGGCCCGACACTAGACAGCAGTTATAGAGGATCCTGGGGTTCGCTAATTTCTACCACAGGTTCATCCGGGACTACAGCCGGTTGGCCGCCCCCTTGACCGCCCAGACATCTGGTGTCAGGCCTTATTAGTTTCACCTGTGATTCTGTTCACCTGCTCTCTGTCATTTCCTGTATAGTTCAGTTGTTTGTAGCTTCTTTGTGAGGTGTTGTGTTTATGTGACACTATTAAGTCCTTTTTCTTGTCAATTCTAGTCTTTTCCAGTGTACCAGACTATTGCCTTCTGATTAGTGTTTTGACCACGATTTTGCCCAAGTCCTTTTGTACCTTTGCCTCTGCCTAGTCTGACCTTTTGCTTGCACTGTGTTTCTGGTCTTTGGATTATGGATTGCGTTGTTAATAAACATCATAGTGCTCTGCACTTGGATCCACTCCCTTTTCTGTATATTCATGACAATGTTGTAAAACAAACCCAGTCTGGAAAAGTCCCAAAAAGTAGGTGAATAATGTTTACAGCCATTGTATACATGCATTGGAAGAATATTTTGTGCTCCCAACAGTAAAAAATAGAAGAAATATTCTGTGAGTCAAAGTAGTTGCACATTAAATGAATGAATTAAGTAATTATATACATTACACTAGGGGCTATCAAGCAAAGAGATGTAACTGTGTTCAAACATGTGAGAGAGAGCAGCTTGTGATCTCACACTTATGGGAGGCCATGGTCCTCTTGCTTAGTACCAGATTCCATGGTCACATCCCAAATGACACATTATTCTCTATATAGTGCACTACTTTTCTCCAGAGTCCCAAAGATCTTGGTCAAAAGTAATGCACTCTGTAGGGAATAACCTGTCATTTGGGAAAAAAGCATGACAGCAGGTAATGGGTAATATATTATTCATGAATCGTCCGTGGCCACCCTAGAGAAAAATCTGCCAATCAGGAAACCCTGTGCTGGTGAGATCTGATGAGCCTGGAGCTGATTGGTCAACTGCTGGGTCTGGTGAGCACTGCCTGTTGTGACATCACATAGGATGGATTCTGAATATTCTACCTAGTGGAAATCCAATGCCTCAAGCCATAGACTGCCTTAGCCAAGGATTAGGATCAAGGGGAAAGAAATACGTTCTAATCTTATTTCAATAGTCACTTTCACTAAAGCAGATCTTCTGACTGCTCCCCCTGTCTATTGAAGTAGCTTAGAGAAGCTTCACTGTGTGAGTGTGCATTTACATGATATTTAGCAGACTTGCAGTAGTGAATTGTCATTTTCATACTATGATCAGAGCCTGGCTCCAAATGTATTCCAGTGAGTGCATATTTTTCTTAACATTATGTTTTTTTAATAACTGAAAAAAAAACAGTTGCGGTTGAGGGTGCATGTTACTCTTTCTATGTTCATCCAACCTGACCATGAAGTTTTATGAATTTTAAAATGTGCTTTCGTTTTCACACAACATAATTGTTAAACCCTGTTATTCCACTAGTTACTGCAGATATATGTTAAAAAAATAATTCAAGCCTAAAATAGGGGTAAGTTCTTGTAACCCACAAGTGCACATACATAAAGAATATCAAAGAACTTGTAACAAAGTTTTTCATATGTAAATTTTTTATTGCCATTTTTGTAATACTTTTTTATTACAAAATATATTTAAAATACTTCTGTGTTATTGTTTAAACTATAATTCTCAAATTAGATTTTCACATTCACCATTAGAAATGTGTACAAACCAGAAGTCTGTAACTTAATCAATCATGAAGGTATCTCTCCCCACCATTTCAGTTCATCTAAAGTGTGAACTCCAAATGAGTTACACAACAGGTGCCACACATTTTTAAAGATGCAGAGTAGAGAGATTCAAAGCCCAAATTTAGTTTTTTCATTGTAACTCTCTCTCTTTGTCCATAGTAGCAATGGTCTGTCTTCCCACTCAAGCCAATGTCATTTCTTATTATAGCTATCTTCTTAGCACCTTTGTGAAAAATGTCCAATACATTTGTGCCTTTCTTACCCTGAAAGTGTGCCATTACTCTCTACACCTGATTATTTCTCTCTAGCATTGCACACCTTATACATCTCAATCTCTTGTAACATATGCTGAATATTTAAGGAAAAACAAACATTTGGCTAAGGATATGCTTTTAGGAACGACTTTCTCTAGTTTATGAAGGCTGTTTTTGGCAAATAGTTTTACACAATGGTATCACTGAATGTTGCTGTTTTTTGTTGTTAACATTGCTCAACTGTAGTTTGAGTGTTTGGGTTTCTTTTCCTACCCTTGTTACATCTGTATGGAAACGTCATGACAAATATGTTTCTCTTGAAAAGGACAAGGGAGTAGGAAAGGAGTTTACACCGATCTGGGCCAATGCTAACAGAACTATTCTTACTTCAGCTGGGGGTTAACTCTTATGTAACACAGTCAATTGCTGAAGCATCAAACATTTTGGAAAACAGAGCCTTGAGCAAAAGTCCATGTCAGTGAGTATTAGGTGCCCATAGTCAACTGGTATAAAATGACAAAAAAGTAAATTCATGATACAAAAATATTCCAGATGAGGAGAAGCAGTCTGATTTCCAGACATTCCAAACCCAATTCCAGCTTAATGATGCATGATGATTTGACAGTTGACACTTTGAGTTTGTTTTTTAAACATGTTGAAATCCCTTTGAATATTACATGTGTATCTGTCCAGACAAGCTTTTTGTTCTTGTTTCCCAAATAGCAACACGCTCTCTTTACAGTGCACTACTTTTGACCAGAGCCCTATAGGCCCTCATCAAAGGTAGTGCACTAAAATGGAAATATCCCATTGAAGACGGTGCCCTTGAATAGGGCTGAGAAGAAATGTTGGTCCCAGGGAAGGGCTCTCTCTTCATACCACAGGAACCAAAGATCCACTATTATCCAGCCAGGAATAGCTCAAGATGCCTTCTTGGTGCAGGTGCCTGGGACTGTTTCCTGTAAGTTTACCTTGGACCTGGCAGAAAACATAATACAGATTCATTAACAGGACAAATTACTAACGTGTTGATATTTATCTACATCTGAACGGCTTTTTAGCCATCCAATTGAAACCGTACCTATTATGGGTCATGTGACTCTTGACAAGGTGCCCAGCGGCAAGGGCAGCCATAAGGGAAAGCTCTCCTGCCAGCACAGTGGCACATACCACCCTGGCCAGCTGCCTAGCGTTCTCCCCGGGAAACTCCTGGCTGGCGCCCTGTACGCCCAGCATCTGCAACAACAGGCAACTTTGCTTGCATTAAGTTCGCCATCTCACACACAATGTATGGATGGTGGTTTTATGCAGCAGATGTATACATTTATTGTTTGATTAAATTGACAGAGCTTTCATAAAGCTTTGCTTGAAGATGTATTCTGGGATTAATGACCACTGTTTCTATAAACAGTGCTGTTGAGTCAAAACCTGTCGCCAAATATAGTGCACTATGTCATGTATGTGCAGATATGGGCCCTACTGTATTTTATCAAAACCCACACGTCTTCAAACTTACGATAGGGATTCTACTGAAATTTTATGCACACAGTACATGAACAACATATTACAAATCCAGCCCAAAATGGGAGATAAAAAAATATTTTAGGTTACAAGTAAGGTGTTAGGACTAGGTGAAGGCATGAAAGCTAGATTATTAGGTATAGGAGAAAGGGAAAATGGATGTCTGGTTTGTGTGTTGCTACCTGTAGGCAGGCTTGCTGTGGGGCCAGGATGGTTCCTCCCCCTACGGTGCCCAGCTCTATGGAAGGCATGGTACAGCTGATGTACAGGTCTTCACCAGTTGGACCTGACGCCTCCATCAGAGTGATGCAGTTACTGCTACCCACTGTCTGAGCTGGGTCCTATCAGGAACAGAAACAAGGTGGCTCAGTTAGTGCCTGACAGCAAACGACTAACATCATTGCTTGGTTTTTCCAGACTCAAGATTATGATTTGGATTAAGACAATTACCATGCAATATGGGACACCTTTTCCAGACATAGATTAAGCCTTATCCTGGACTAAAAATTAGTACAGCATTTTAGCCTGGGTGTTTTTTAGGTCAGGACTAAGTTTAATCAGTATCCCCGATTAAACACTGTCCTACTCAAGCCAATAAATGCCAATTCAAAGGAGAAATATAGTGATACCTCACCTGTCCACAGGCAATAAAGATGGCTGCCACAAGGTTGGCAGCGTGTGCGTTGTATCCCCCGATGCTTCCAGCCATTGCAGATCCAATCAGGTTCTTGTTGATGTTGACATCCACAAGAGCTTCAGTGGTGGTCTTCAAAACCTTAAGGACAGCAAAATTCCATTTACACATAGAAATGTCATGCATAGAAACACTCAGAGATAGAAATACAACACATAGATTGGATATGACTTGGGTCAAATACTTCATGTCAGATTCTTGAGCTAATTTGTTTGATATACTTCCCAGGTAAAATGCTACACACAAAATTTGCAAAAAAAGTGGTGCTAAAGTTTTTCATACCTATTTGACCTTTTTCTGAAATTACTATCAAATAGTAATTTGGAATTTAAAAGACAAAAAAATCCTAAATTCAAATCCAAGATTGAACTCTCAATCCAACTATAGTGAACTGTGTTTGTACCTCTTTGACTACTTTTGCTGGGATGGTGGCCTCACAAACAGCAGACTTGCCCCTGCCCTCGATCCAGTTAATAGCTGCAGGCTTCTTGTCGGTGCAGTAGTTCCCACTGACAGCCAGAACCACAAGCTCAGGGTACTGCTCCTGTAACCGGGCAAGGGCTTGCTCTGTACCCTGCAGAGATGCACATGTTTGTTACACACACCGGTACATATTAAGCACACCAAAAGCACCAAAACACACACATTGCATGACACATGCACAGACGTGCTAACACACCTTAGATATCATGTTCATTCCCATGGCATCTCCTGTTTTTGACTGGAAGCGAATGTAAAGGTTTCTACCAGCAAGACCGATCTGAAGCTTCTGCAGACGAGCAAACCTGGAAAAAGCAACAGGAAGAAAAGATACAGTTTTCTCGTACCATTACACCACTGCAGAAAGGTGATACCAGAACAAGAATATAAAGAGTAGATCAATCTAGCTCTGTCATATTCGGATTGTGTTAAATTTAATTGAGAATCAGTCCCAAGCCCTCTAAAAATTCTGTAAGATACATATATTCTAAAGAGCTCTAACAAACAGGATTTGATCACATTTTGTCAAATTTCTGTATCCTCAAGACTCCCTTTCAAACGGTGAAATAAATCTACCTGCTAGTGTTGTCGAATGCATCCTTGATGGCTTGGTAACCCTCTGGGCCCTCCAGCCAGCCCTTCACCTCTGCAGCCAGGCAAGCTGATGGACACCTAATCACAGGACCCCGGGTCATCCCATCTGCCAGGATACGACTACTGGCACCTCCCCCTAACTAATGAATTTGAGGAAAGGGGACAAAAGTTAGATAAAGCCCATGGAATCACAGTTTGGCCCTAGCCCTTTTACTGTATCCGATACATATTACAGCTAAAATGCACCAGGTCAGATTTTAAATGAACCTTCACTAGAACATCAATAGTTACAAGTAAACTGTATACAACTTCAATTACGTTTTTCAAACTTATAGTCAAAATACTCCTTTATATAATTCCCTACCTAGTTACTGATATAATGTTTATTGTCTTGGCCAGCCCTAGTCTAACTACTGTATAGTTCTCATGTCTTAATGAACAGGTCTGTTCCTCACGGCAATTGCACGGCAGCCTCGGTTTGTGCTGGCCACCAGGCAGCCTTCCGTGGTCGCCATGGGAACCTGGAACTGCTTCCCATCCAGGTGAAGAGGCCCTGCCACGCCAACTGGAACAGGCATGTAGCCAATCACATTTTCACAGCAAGTCCCCATCACCTAGCGACCATAACATTGATAAAAGACAGCCGGTTTAATGGGAATCCAATGTTACTTTCTCATTATGCATATGTGCGGCTCTACAAAGCAAACTTAATATTCACGCACAGCAAGCAATGAAAAAGAAATGTGTTACTGAAATTAAAATGGGAATAACATTCACATGATCATCAATCTAAAATCTCCTATTTGAAAAGCCTCACCTTGAAAACCTAATTGGTTTAGAAGATAGAAAGTTTAAACAGGAAATTCCCTGCTCCAAATGACCCTCTGCAATCCTGAACCTCACATTTCTTCATGTGATTGGTGGTGAAATGTCTGAAAGTGAGCTAAAAATTGCTTTTTAAGAACAATGTGTTCTTGGAGGAGCTTGTCTATTAGAATTGAGCGATCATGTGATTGTTGTTCCCCTTAATTGATTTTGTATGCAATTTCAGTATGATATTTTCCCATCTATATCCTATTAATATAAACGTAATTATTATCATTAGTAGTAGTATTTATCACTCTACTGTTGGGAACGAGCTCTCAAGCAAGTCTTTGACTGTATTCTACTACAGCTGTACCTTGGAGTAGTCGTAGTCTAGGTAGGGCAGCGATGAAAGGGCGGAGATGTTGGGAAGTTTGGAGGAGATCATATGCCTGCGGATGGCGACCCCTCTCTCTGGCCTCTCCATCATGGCTTCCAGTTTGTAGGCAGGGATGTGTTTGGAGTTCACCAGAACCACAACCTCATCATCACTCAGGAAACGGGCCCCCATCTGAACAGACAGAGTCCGTGTTAACTCAAACGCATGTTATGAGTATAGTACTTTGTATTGTATAATACTGTAGCACTTTGGGACCTCTTACACAAAACAAAACTCACTTATTTTCACTATGTTTCAAAGCACTATGCATTGCAATGATATCATTGAGACATTAACAATAGCTAGCACACGTCTTGGTGACAACAAATGAACAAAATAACATTGAAACTTCAGAACTATTGTGAATCTCTAGCCTGGTGTCTAGCTAGCAACACGGTCATAGGAACAGGGAAGTCTGACTAGCAAAGGCTAGTATTACTGTAAAGTCTGTCTCACTGTACTATCTTAAATGAAATTAATAAAAAAGAGTAAATTCCAGACAGTACAATAAGCCCAGCCTCTACTGTGCCTCTACTGTGTCACAAGAAGATCAGTTGACCATCAGACCATAGAGTAACTTAAGGTACTATTAGCTATAAGTGTCCTGCTCTAATAGCTTCAGTGTTAGTGAGTAAAGTGAGTTAAGCTCATTAGAGTTAAACCTATAGACTATAGAGGTTAAACCTCACAGAGACCTCCTGCAGGTGGACGCGTTGCCATAGAAACAAACGCTGGAGTGACGTTGGATTGACATTGTCAAAGGGGGTTTGGGGTCAATGCCAGTGCAAGGCAGTTCAATGAAATTCAGTTGAAGAGTTCAAAAAAGGTTCAAATGACTTGCATAGGAAACTTGCCGCGGCTCATGTTTGAACATGTGTGTATTAGTGTGTTTACTTTGGATCGTACCTTTGGGTTCTTCAGGATTGCCAGACACTCCTCCAGGGGTCTGGGGTCTGCAGGGAAACTGGGCTGGGGGACCTGGGAGGGATCTACAGTATGGGGCTCTATCTGATTCTCCCCTTCCTCCTCCACTGAACCCAGGCAGAAGACCATCTTGGTGGGCTGGGGCTCTGAGGTCATGGCAGGAAGGGGTCGGATCACCTCAGCTAGGGAGAGGAGGAGAAAGAGAGATGGAAAAGAACAGTAATTAAGTTAATCAATCAATGGGTTCAGAGGAAAGCCCTAACAGCTTGGAGCGTTGAATCTTGTTTAGAACTATTCCAGAGCTAAGTAAGGACTTCTGCTAAATGACTGCAATGTAAACGGAAGGAATGGGCTGATGCATGCATTGTACGATTAGGACTCATGCAATCAGCTTTGCTAATAATATCATTTCAAGGGGATTCATTCAGTTTATCCCAATGCATGCACCTTTTATGGATTCATATTTGTTAAGCGCCTTGAAATGAATTCTCTTTTAGAAATGTTCTCTGCCTGGATTTAATGGTAACACACAAGTACCTCTCTCCTCTTTGGTGGCCTCTGCCAGGGCATGGGGTGGGGTGGCTGTTTGGAGAGGGGACTTGGTGGGGCTGGGGCAAGCCTCTTTCCTGCAGCACTGGTCAGAGCGCCAGCGGGTGGTGCGGTCAGACCCCTGTTTCAGGGACATGGGGCTCTTCAGAGATAGTGTGGATTCCATCTCGACCTGCTCGAAGAAGATGTACTTGACGGCGAGGAGGAGTGCAAGGCCGAGGCATATCACCTGCTCAATGTCCATACTGACCATTCTGAGGGGGAACCGAGGGAAAGGGAAAAGGCTTTGAAATATGGGAAGATACCTCATACATTTTTAAGGAAAAACTGACCAGAGAAGAAAAACAGTGTTTCCTAGACTCAAAACACAGGAAACAGAGCTACTTCTCCATTGTGGTGTTCACACTGTCTATGACCTCCCCATGTTCACCTGGACATGTAGAACTGCCACAAGGGTCTCTCGGGATCAATCCTCTTAGGTACGTGCTCGTCCAGGGACAGCGAGCCCACCTGAGGAACATCCAGGGAGGAGTTGAGGGAGAGGGGGTCGGCGATCCAGCGGCTATGAGCGTGCACCATCACCAGACCCAGAGACTGAATGGAGAAAAAACAACATGCAGCAACCGAATCAAATCACAGTCTATCATAGACCCCGTGTGGGACTTTAAGGCTCGGACAACCAGCTAATTCAGGGTACACCAATGAATGTCTCTGTGTGTTATAGGAGTGAGTTGTGAAGTAATTTGTGTAAACAACTTGATGGTCTTTAAGACAAGAGCTTTTTGTGTGAGGGGAACTCAGGGTGGTCGTACCATGATCATCTTTACTCTCTGGGTGACAGGATTGGGTTTGTTGTCTTCCTCTTCCTCCAGGACGCGGGAGAAGTGGCTCAGCTGCCAGATGGGGTGACCCTCCTGACTCTCTCTCGACAGCTGACAATCAGACAAACACACACATACACGCACACATACACACACATATACACACACACACACACACATATACACACACACACACACACACACATATACACACACACAAATACACATTCACCCATACACACACACACGTCAGGTTTGGTCGGGTGCACAAACACATCCGGACACACAAACGCTCAATCTGACATGGGTGTCGTGTTGCTTCTCACAGGGGTCTACAACCTCATTTGGCGTGAGAGCCACCACAAAAACAGAAAACATATTGTAAGCTAGTAACCTTATTTTGATTATTATTTCCCTTTAATTGCACATCTAGCGAGAGAGGTATGCACGGTACTAGTGATGGTTTTGCTGCTGCTCAGTTTGTCGGAAATCTCACAATAATGTCAGAACATAGACAAAGCATATCCTTACTCAAAATTATATCTGACATACAAGCATTGTTTGCAGTTGGAGAATCCGTGGTCATGCGCCTTAACCCTCACCTCTAGCACCAGGGACACGCAGGCAGGGAAGAAGGTCATGAAGACAAAGTAGTTGGCCAGGACGGACATGCAGCCGAAACAACACATGATCTCCAACTGGCGCACACCTGACATGGTGCCCACTCCGATTACCAGGCACTCCACCAGGGCATCCAACGTGAATGTGGGCCCCAACACCGCCATGCCACGGGCGATGTTATCCCGCACCTCATCCTGTTACACAAGTATTGAGTCAATCAAACATATTTATGAGACCCTATTCCCTTTCAGTGATAATAATGTGTAATAATGTGACTTTAAATGCTATTATACATTGCTAGTTTGTTACTGTTGTATTTCAATTAGGAGTAGGACACGAAGCATACCTGTGAGTTTGAGCTGAGGGCGTACTTGGCTAGGGCACACGCTTTGGAGAGGTCGATCAGAAGCAGGAAGAAGGGTAAGGCCTCGCTGGGGGAACAACAAGACAGAAGACTGTCAGACATGGTTTCAAGTTTGAAGGTTTATTTGTCAAATGCACCGATGAACACAGCGTCATCCTGAACAATGACATTCTTGTGACATGGCACCCGACAACTATGTAGTGAGAGTTAAGAAGAACATATAAGCAAATACATAGCCAGACAAAATTAATAAATAAATAAATAAAGCAATGTTATGCATAACAATGTACAGTAGAAGCAGTTTCTAAAGAGTACTGTAAACTAGCATTAAGGTACAGAAGCAACTTCTGCACTAATATATACATTGTACTGTAGGTTTAATTACTTGAGGCCAGTGAGCTCTTTGTCCAGGAAGTGAATCACGACAGTGCTGAATACAAAGCTGGAGAATATGGTGAACAGTCCAGCAATACCTGAAAACACATTTGTGACACTGTGAGGTATGTTGCATGCTAATTTTACTTAACACTGAAGCAAATTAAATGTTTTTAGTAGAAAATCACAAAAATGAATGTGTTATAATTATTTATATATATATAAATAAAATCTTGCTGCACAATCACATCTAATTTGAAACTGTATTTACATAATCTTTACCGAGTGTATTTAGAATTAAATATACAGTATTTACAGTATAGAGATAGAGATTGTCTTTTGAAAATTCTTCTTATCGTATTTATTAAATAAATGTTACTGAACATTGATTGAAAAAACAAATGTTCAAGTTATTCTCAAATGCGATTTCATTTTTACACATTATTTACACAGTACATTTTTCAGATAGTTTAAAGTAATAATAACAATGCTCACCTAGAATATATTTAGATCCTAGTTGCCGTAGATTCTGGAACTGGACATATATGTAGACGATGGCTATACAACGTGTTATGGTCAGAATGATGATGTCGCTGCTTAGAACCAGCTGTAGACCCAGAAAAATAAATAACTAAGAGTAATATAAACAACAAGAAAAATTTTTTACTGAAGTAAATGTGGTGTACTTGCCAACTTGTTTATGTTGGAAGAGTTTGATGTTGAAGTAGGTTAAATCTAACCATGTCTCTCGCTCTGCTGTTAAGGGGTTTATTTATAAGATAGTCACAATAAATAAACGTAAAATAAAGTTGGGATAACAAAAAAGTTGGTTTGGTGGCTCTAACTTGAAAAATTTCAGATTTACTGTTAGTGATATGCTAATCATGCAAGTTAGGCTAATAAGAAATTGTCTATAGTTGACAAACCTTTCATTGAATTTAATCGAATTTCGAGTTAGTATAGGCTTAAAAGTTGAAATTATAGCTTAACTGGACAAAAGCATGAAGATTTCTAGCAAAAAACACCATATTCCTGTGGTTCTCATTTCAAACCAATGTAAATTTGGGTATTTATATAAATTCCTGTATATTCAAGTCTAGTCTAGTTTGATCATCTCAACATTGGTTTGGAGTTCTCACTTTTACTCTTACTTTTACTCTTTTACTTTTACTAAAATTCTGAGCTTATTTAAGTATTGTTATAACTAGAAGTTATCAGCATTCCAGATCTTCTCAATCAAATTCAGCTGCATCAGTCTGAACATTTTAGAGTTGGTGATGATATCCAAAATGATTAAAGCTGTGAAGCAGGTGGAATAAATACTATAATAACTAGAAGAAGCATTTAACAAAGATCTAAAGTTGTGCTTCAGACAGGTAAGAACGTGACCTTTACATGAAATGTGAGAAATAATTTTAGTTTAGTGTCCTACTTATAGTCATCTGTTTTAACTGTACCAGGTGCCCTCTCTACTACCTATAGGTATTGTATAACACTAGAATGCCCTGGTCTAGTAATGTCATGATACAATGGAGAGAAGACAGGCCTCCCTCCTCCTTTTTCCCCAGATCCCAATCACCTAATTGCTTTTTCCCTCATCACCCTAACACTTGGACCCTTTCAAACATTCAATCCCCTTGCTATAACCCCTCATAATCTACCCATTCTAATTCTCCCAACATACGCTCAAGTCCGGCCCCTTGCCTGTCCATCAGTGCACCATCCAGATGCCCTACCTCCTCCATTTTGGGGCAGTCGTAGTTCCAGCCGCAGATCTGATCGTTGCCAGTGAACATGTTCATGGACATCATGCAGATGGTTAGGGTGACAGTGCCCACGATCACTTCCCAGGGGTGTGAGGCCACCAGCAGTCCATGCATACGGAACAGACCAGTCAGCATGGTGAGGCTAAGAAGAACAAGAAAAATAAAAAGCTTTAGAAATAGAAAGAGATAGCAAAAGAGAAACAGACAGACAGAAAGTCCCACTGTCTCTGATAGAGCCAACAGGGATTACCTGGAAAAGTATAAAGTGTTTGTATTTCCAATTTGGTAACCTCCATAAACATTTTAGCTTTCAAGTGTAAATGTGCTAAACAATTTCACATTATTCATCAGTACTGAAGCTTATTCTCAAAATATGTAAAAGTTACTGAAAGGAGAAAAAGTCTACAGCAAGAGTGACAAATAACCACATATCTTGGACCTTAGTGTTCCTTCACCTTGAAACGTGTTTACACAGGCAGTCCCATTCAGATCGTTCTATTAGGTCTTGAGACCAATCATTATCTTTTGAGATAATTATTTCAGAGCAGAGATAATTAGTTAAGAGTAATTAGTGAACAAAACACATGAATTGGTCTGCCTAAGTAAATATAGCTTGAGGCAGATATTTTTTGTTTAAAATAATATGTCTTTTGACTAATTAGAGCAGCTATAAAAAATCTGATTTCAAAATCTAATGTGATTGGTTAAATGACCAATTAGTGCAGAAATATTTGAATTGTGTAGCCTATGTAAACACAGTTTTAAAATCTTTTTTATTTTTGGTATGTTTCAAGATTTCATGAAATGTATATCTCCACTATGTTATGGCAGTCACAAGAGGATGAGTTCCTGGCATCGGGTGAGTACATAGAAACACTGACACTAATGAGGGTGGTTTGGATTCAGATGAAGACAACCAAGCCCTTTTGTTAGTGTCACAAAACTGTGCTATACCTTCCATTTAAAATTACTCATAGACAGGCTATTTAGAAAATGTTGTTTAAGAGCCTAGATACAGGTTGCACAACATTCCTAAGGAAAAGAAAAAAAGCAGCAACATTTGAAATAAGTGACATTAAATTCATTAAATGTACACTATATTAACAGTTTATTATGAGCGTTTTCAACAGTTTGCTCATTTGAGTTTTGAGTGCCTATAGGCCTAGAGTAGTCAGTAAATACACATTTATATTAACAGTCCAAAAAATAGATTTAATGTATTAATAGAAACAATTTTGAAACTATCTACTAAGTGACATTCTAAGTGACATTCAGCCATTATTCATTCAAAAATAATTAAATATATCAGAACATCGTATCTGATATATACGGAACAATTTAAAGTAGACTATACTATAGAGACATTAACCAACATAAATGGATCTGTCTATCACTGATTTATATCAAGTTTCATCAGCTACCACCATTAGCGATGATGATGTCTAAATGACTCAGCGGCAGCTACACCTACATGAGCTGACGGTAGGCCTAGTATCCTGTCCGGTACAAAGGCCACTGGTAGCTGTATGAACCAATAGACAGGCTCGACTATGGCCTCATCATAGGCATCATCATTGATTCAATTCAAACAACCAACAATAGACGTTGTCTCTAATCCGAACACATTATATTAATGACAAACTCCTGCAACTGTATCAAGAGAACTATACAGACGACGAAGCTACAGTTACTAGCCCAAAAACTGTCGGATTCGGTCCTAGTTGAAATGGGTGCGCGATTGCTGCCAATACGCACTGATACTGAAGAAGCTGTCACATTACGACTTGCAGTAGCCAACCCACCTCTGTTAATTCCTATACCAGTGTGGTCAACCTACTGTTCAAATACATGCAAGTAAAATTACGAGGAAAACAAGCACACAAATACAAATAATGTAGTATTTCCTAAAATAGTCGGTGCATGCATATTCTGATAACAACAAAACATTTTGAACACCATTGCCGCGTCCGCATTGTGCTATAACCATCAGCTTACCTGTATCAGGAAGGGTCTAAGACGTAAAGCTGTTAATGGCTACTGTTATTAACCGTTAGGTCAGTCCTCGCTTGCAACGGATCCTCCTCGTTTTAATTCCCTCTTTTTATCTTCAGAGAAAATGAAACCCGAGTATAGATTAGCCTATACAGTGTGCATAGTTGTATTGATACAATAAATAAGTTGCACACAAGGCGCTCTCTAAGCGTCCTGCTCGCTTGAGAGACAGCTTTCGGGCTGGGAACTAACGACAGCGGGCTTGTTACAGTCAGAAGCCAGAAAGATGGCATGGCTCTGCGTCATCGGAGAATCAGCCAATCACATCGAAAATGTTCTCTACAAGCGAAATGATCACACCCAGTTTCCAAGGGGATAGTCCTTAGGGGCGTGTTTTGAAGTGGGACGCGTGATCTCTCCAGCCAATTTCTGAGAGGTATCAGCGGTGCGATGCTGCATCATTGGCTCATCTGTTAATTCCCTATGAAATGGCCTGTCCTGTACACATAAAACGTGAAGAAAATATGTACTTCTTACAGTTCGTGATTAAAATAGATGTATTTTTACGTACAAGTTTTAGGTTTAAATGGAGGGTCATTCAGCACAGACATGCTCTAATATATTGTGCTTATGCCTATATTTCTAGGCTATTCTTTTGGCCGCTTAACAATATATGGTTTGTAAAACGATTCGTTTGAGGCCATAATGGCGTTTGGTAGCCCAGATCTGAGAAGTGCCGCAGCTCAACAGCTGTTCTGAAATTATTAGGTTATATCTTCCAAATATATCTTTGAAATATTTCCGGTAAATACGGAAGACTAGTAATTCACATTATTAGGTTAGTGTAGGCAAATAAATTGCCTACATATTTTACATTAGGTCGGTCTTGCCTCACTTTAATACATTAAGTTTTCTTGTAGTTGTATAATAACACTGTTTTGTCATAACTGTATTGGTATAAAAACTAGCCTGTTATGTAATGTAAGAGATTTAACTATAAGCTTGAGCCTAATAACTGTAAAGTCATGGTCCAGAATAGCCATATATACAGTCCATTTCAAAAGTATTCAAACCCATGATCAATGTGTCATGTTACTGATTTACAAATGGTACATTTACTTCTTTTTGATATTACATTTTTTAACAGTGAAACTGTGAACAAGTTCATTTAAGATGACATTTTCAGAAATATCTTTGGGGACTGCAGTACTGCAATAAGAACGTTATTCTACATTTGGCATAGTCACCATTCGCTGGACCAGGTTTGCGCGCGGTGTCAGAGTGATTTTGACTGTGGGTTAAAGACTTCACACGTTCCCACATTTG
The DNA here is from genome assembly GCA_016801105.1 of Esox niger. Classification (NCBI taxonomy): domain Eukaryota; kingdom Metazoa; phylum Chordata; class Actinopteri; order Esociformes; family Esocidae; genus Esox; species Esox niger. Next base: position 28,055 of record JACXGJ010004120.1, on the reverse strand, counting down.
CCTACTACCAATGCGGAATAAAACTGTTTTTGGATTACGGACGGCGGAGTACGAGTCACCGACAAGGTCAGGCTTACATCTACGTCCCAGCGAACGGTGAATTTAGGGACCGCGGTTAATGTGCATTCCTCAGAATGACGGCTTTCTATGATACTGTTGCTTATTACTTGAAATACATTTTTCAGAAGAGGAGATTATCATCCCAAATCGCATCAATATATTTTACATGACATTATCTAACAGTTGCAACTTTGATTTATTACAAAATAACAAGTATGCATTTTTAACTAATATTTAAACGTTTCCAGTTGAAATAGCTTTTTCTAATATGGAGATATTCATCCCAAAAAGCTGCAACTTTGACATTTAACTGAATAACAAGTATGGATTTTTAACAAATATTGTAAGGTATACTTTTGAAATAGTTTGGTTTATTGGTTTAAAATCCTTACTTATTACTTAGTGAAATATCCAAGTTGATAATGATAAGATAATATCACAGAAAAAATACTGATGCGATTTGAGATGAATATCTGACATTTAGAAAAAGCTCTATTCAATAGTAAACTTTAAAATAATAGTTACATTCCATACTTGGTATTTTGTGAAGAATCAAATTTGAGGCTGTTAGATGATGTCATGTAGAATATTCTGATGCAATTTGAGATTAATTTCAGAAATTTTGAATTAGGTATTTCAAAAGTGACCTTAAATATATTAGTATAATTCCACCAAACAGAACCCTTAGGAAGTAAGTGCAGATAATAGTTCTAATAAACTTGCAAGAATAGAGGAATCAAAGTAACAAGGTAACAGTGACAAATCTCTGACATGGATAAGAAACTCTTCAGTACTTATAGGATGCAAGGTGTGGATGGATGCTCCACAACGGTCTTATGTCAACACTACATGTTCTCCATTATTCTATCCATTCCTAGGTTTTACCCAAATGGCAGACTGCCCCTCTTTCCCCCAGGAGATCAAGGGACATTTTAGGCAACATTTTCAACCCAAAAGGAGCATATACCTTCAGAACAAAGAACAGATACATTGATGGCGTTAACAGGTTGACAGAGGACCCAATGCTCTACTGATAACATTCAAATATGTGTGCCACATACAAATAAACAAAGACCAGACACCCTCCCCCACATTTACGACACTATGAGCACCTTTTGCATTCCTCTTCCTGTCAAAACACACAGATTCAGAACTCTTCTATTAAGCCCAATACTAAAACTAGTAATTTTTTATTTCCCTATACATTTTGAATTAGTTAATACATCAGCTCAGTACATTTATATAACACACCCAGACTTGTTTACTATCGAGCCATGCTGTGGTAATACATGCAGAATGTGGTTTGGCATTGCCTTGCTGAAATAAGCAAGGCCTTCCCTAAAAAAATGTAGTCTGGATGGCAAAGTATGGTGCTCCAAAACCTGTGTATGTTGTTCAACATGAATGATGCCTTCACAGATGTGCAAGTCATCCATGCCATGTGCAATAATGCAGCCCCGTACCATCACAGATGCTGGCTTTTACACTGTGCATGCTCTCTTTAGCCAAGAGGATGTTGTGTCCATGATTCCCAAAATTAATCTCAAATTTTGATTTGTCAGACCACAGGAGAGCTTTCTATTTAGTTCAAAAGGTTTATTAGTAATTTGCAATAACAAGTTATGGCAATGAAATGTTTGGTTTTCCTACTCCCGACAGTGCAGTTAAACATTTAAAAAGTAACAGTTATTATAATATAAAAATAACAAGATAACACCAACTATCAATAATAACACTATACAAAAACATGCATCAATAATAATTATACAACTTTACCACCGTAGTGCAATGTAAAAGTGATAGGTGTGTATGATATAATTGGCAGATGAGCATGATATAAAATTACAGGTGTGCATGGAACAATGGATGGAAGGGGAGAGGGTTTCCTGAATTGAGCAGCCTTACGGCCTAAGTTTGTTTCAATCGATCTAAAATGAGCTTGGGCCCAGAGAAGGCACAGGCCTTTCTGGATCTTGTATATGTAAAGTTTCTTCTTTACATGGTGGAGTTTAAACTTGCATTTGTGGATACTGCAATGTACTGTGTTCACAGGCAATGGTTTTCAGAAGCGTTCCTAAGGCCATGACGTCCATTTGCACTACAGAATTGTATTAGCTAAATTCCAACAGGAAACCATCAAAGATTAATAAAAAATCTATACTTGTTATTCTGTGAAATATCTCATTTGTGACTGTTAGATAATATCAGGTAGAAAATACTGACGTGTTTTGTGATGTTTTTTTGTTTTGAAAAATCTATTTCCACCTATTGTGTCATAGAAAGCCATCGTTGTGAGGACTACGCTTTCACTTTGGTCCCTAAGCACTGCCTTCTCCCTAAGCACTGGTCCCTAAGCACATAGATATTTTTATACATATATTATTACCTTGTCAGGCACTTGGCAGTAGACCAAATAGTTTTATCCATTCTTGGGAGTAGTTAAATGTGTGAATCTGACAATCTATACTGCAGAAATTTTGGCCCATTTTTCCTGGCGGATTTGCTGGAGGTTGGATGATTTGTGGACTGCATCTATCTAATTGTTTCACAGATTGTTAATGGGATTGAAATAAATTAAGACATTGACTGGGCATTGAAGGTGCCATTGTCCAATTTGTTTCGCTTTGATTTTCAGGGTTTGTTCTTCAATTGCTCTCCCCGAGAGAGCGGTACACTGTATCACTGTATCACTGTACAAAGACGACAGTGATACAGTGATACACTAAATTGTAGAGAGCAACGTATACATTTTAATTCTATCAATTTTTGTAACATTTCCTTTAGCAGAGCGACAACGACTCAAAGCTCACATTCAAATCCACAAAAGCATGGCTTCACCAGAAGATTAACATTAACAGCCAGAGCCCAGACCTGAATCCACTTGAACGTCTGTGGGGTGATCTGAAGAGGGCTGTGCACAGGACTTCACCGCATCAAAGTGACAGTGGACGGGGCCATGTACCGTCAAATCTTTGGTGAGAATCTCCTTCCCTCAGCCATGGCATTGAAAATGGGTCATGGATGGGTACTCCAACATGACAATGACCAAAAACACACGGCCAAGGCAACAAAGAAGGGCCTCAAGAAGAAGCACATTAAAGTCCTTGAGTGGCCTAAGGTCTTCAGACCTTAATTCCATAGAAAATCTGTGAAGGGAGCTGACAATTCAAGTTGCCAAACGTCAGTCTTGAAACCTTAATGACTTGGAAAAAACCTGCAAAGAGGAGTGGGACAAATCCCCCCTGAGATGTGTGCAAACCTGGTGGCCAACTACAAGAAACATCTGACCTCTATGATTGTTAACAACGGTTTTGCCACCAAGTACTAAGTCATGTTTTGCAGAGGGGTCAAATACTTATTTTCCACATGCAAATCAATATGTGATATGATTTTTTTGTTGTTATTCTGTCTCTCACTGTTAAAAAAAATCTATAATTAAAACTATAGACTGATAATGTCTTTGTGAGTGGACAAATGTACAACATCAGCAGGGGATCAAAAGCTTTTCTCCCTCACTGTACATATACAGCTCTGGAAATAATGAAGAGACCAATGCAAAATTATAAGTTTTTCTGGTTTTACTATTCATAAGTATGTGCTTGAGAGAAATTTCATTTCTGGTTTTATTCTATAACGTACTGACAACATTAATCCGAAATTCCAAATAAAAATATTGTCATTTATATTTTTTTGTAGAAAATAACATCTTGCCAAGATAAACAAAAAAATGCATTGTTGTAAGACCTTAAATAATGAAAAGAAAACAAATACATTTTTCCAAAACAAAATACTACGTTTTAATTTAGGAAGGATTCAGAAATCAATATTTGGTGGAAAAACACAGATTTTTTTATCAAAGCTTTCATTCGTCTTGGCATGCTCTCCACCAGACTCTCACATTGCTGTTGGGTGACTTAATGCCACTCATGGCACAAAAATTCAAGTATCTTGTTTGCTTGTGTTGCTACAAGTAGTAGCTTTGTTTGATTTCTAATGACCACCCATCTTACTCTGGATCAGATTCCATTGTCAGTGCAAAAGGATGCAGGTATTCTTCCAGGATAACATTGTACTTGCCTTGATTGATGCATCCTTCACAAAGACAAATCTGCCCAATTCCAGCCTTGCTGATGCATCCCCAGATCATCACCGATCGTCCACCAAATTTCAAGACACTGTGGCTTGTAGGCCTCTCCAGATCTCCATCTAACTATTAGATGACCAGGTGTTGGGCAAAGTTGAAAGTGTTACTGTCAGAGAAGACGATCTTACTCTATTCCTCTGAAGTAATTTTCTTATGGTATTTTGCAAACTTCAGCCTGGCTCTTCTTTGCTTCTCATTGATGAAGGGCATTTTTCTAGTTTTGCACAAATACAGCCTTGCCCCTAGGAGCCTGTTTGATCCGTCCTCGCCATACACTTTGCCCTAGCTGCTGTTTGCATTCAAATGAGCTGATGGTCATCTCAGTCAGTGGGCAGTTGTTTTTACCCTCAGCCAGTTTGTAGGTTTGTTGTTCCCAATGTCTGTTGCTTAACCTTGAACTGCCTTCTTTGAAATCTTCAGGATGGATGCAATCTGGCAATCACTGAATCCCTCTGCCAGTAAAGCCAGAATCTAACACTTTTTTCCTCAGTCAAAGCTTTTCTTTTGAACTCTTTTGGCACCTCATTGGTACCTCATGAAATAAAATGAGATGTGCCTGTGTTGGAATTTAACAGATATTGGAATGGAATGGCTGCCTTACATGTAGAGATGCTGAATTAAGAAAAAATTGAAGTGGTCTCTTAATTTCATCCAGAGCTTTATATTCTTTTGTGTCAACCTAATACCATCTCTTCCAAAGGAAAACATATGTACTGACAATTTGTGTCATTAAACATACCTATAAACAGAATTAATCCATAAATAAAATGATTGAATAGCTCACTATCACTATGAGCTAGAGATCTACAAATGTGGTGTGTTTTGTTATCTCTCTTTTTCTCTTACCAGAATGTATCATTTTATATTACTATCCACATAAGTCAGAGGTCTATACACAAGGTTGGTGTGTTCAGTTCACTCGATTCTCAAAGAAAAACCTCTCAATCTTTTCAATATTTACAGACAATAATGTATAACCTTATTTACAATAACATTTATAATAGATTCCTATTATAGAATATATACACCTCTATAACCACTTGTATTTTGGTCACAGTATTGCCTTTTCCAGAGTACATTAAGTAGATTTGACATTTTCTTTTCCCCTCAACTGACATTATTTTGACCTTCTCTGCCGCTCTTTTTAATAGCTCACTATCCATATGATGTAGAGATCTACAAACCTCAAAGGTACATCTCTTTTTTTCAAATGAATTTTCTGTTTTATTTTAAGATGAATTCTGTTAATATTACCTTATTCACATGAAAAAAATTAATAGCCACCTATTCAGAAAGACATATAAATGTAAAACCCCTTGTATTTTTGGTCACTGACCTTCCTTGTCTATAATACACCTATTAGATTACCTGTTGAAAATTTTCCATGAATAAATCCCCATATACATTGATTTTTAATAACTCACTATACATATGAACTAAAAATCTACAAACAAGTGTAATGTGATTATTTACATCTCTCAATGGTATCTTATTTTTTTCACAATTCCTTAAAATAAATTGTTATTCCAATATTTGTCCTATTGCAGCTGTATTCTTCAATTAATGTGAATATGTTCTTTCCATAGTGTCTTAACCATTTACCTTTACCCTAATCAACAGATGCAAATTGGGACTCTGATTATGAAATCTAACCAAAGTTTGTATACATGTTGTCACGTCCTGGCTATGCCCCTAGCCATCTCTTCACTGAGATGGGGCCATAGTCAGGACAGGACAAAAAGAGATGCCTCTAGGCATCTCTATGTAAGTTTGGTCTCCCCAATTGGAAGCATGTGTAGATCGTTGCCTCCAATTGGGGAACACATTTATGTGAATGTTGGTCCACACTCTGTGTGGATCATTATGGTTTGTTGTTGCTCTTTAGCCATATACCCAGTCATGGTAAGCTGCTATCATTTTGGTTTTCTTTACTTTAATAAATTATGGATTATTACCATGCCGTCTCTGCGCCTGTGTCCTTCTACAACCAGCTGTGTGACACATGTATTTTTATATAAGGCTGTTTAGTAGGTCAGTATACATCTCATGTAGATGAGTCAGCCACAACCAACTGCAAATGCTCCTAGCCAAACAACAGAGGCTGGATAGTAAGGTGAAAAATACTGCTTTGCCTCAAAAACAGGATGACTGTAACGAGAATGATATTATGGACTGACGAGACAAATATTTACATGTAACAGAATGATTACTGAAGTGTAGAAAAGTCTAGTTCACCCAGCATGTGATTAGAAGGGAGGAGTGGTGTTGGCCTTGCTGGTTTCAAACTGGGGTCTCCTATGGGACAAGCTGTGTATTTAACAACTACACCACTCAGCTATACGTGTGTAGAGTGACGGTATACTTCTCAACTGTTGGGCCAATAAGTCGAAACATGATTAAATAGATAACTAATTGATTAGTCTCTACCCTCACATAGTTGTTTAGGTCTGAAATGGAAACCAATTTAAAGAAATAAACTAAAACCTGCACACACACGGACCTCCATAGAACCGGTTTGACACGCTTGCTTTAGAATCACTCCATGGCTGGTTTGTTTCTTTAAAAAACAATAACAGTTGAACAATCTATCACTACACTAGGTGAACTACTATGTAAATTGAAAGCAATGACTAAATCTCAGATTGTATATTATACTCTATGCACTATAACTACGTACTGTGCCGATGACGGTGAAGTACTTTTTTGTACATGGCAAGCTAGTACAGTATGCCAATATTGGGACTTACTATTGTGTCAGAAAATTGTGTCGCAACATTAGATCATTTTATCATGCATTAACATCACGCCAAGTTTGAATATTTTGCTAGACACCATTAAGCATTGTGTTAAACTGACTAACGTTTCTTTCTTGAGTTTACTTCAAGCACAAATAGCATCTATGAACTTTATGGCTTTTCCCACAGGCTTTTAAACAGTTTATTACACAGTAATAGGCTTACTAGTATCTACTTACTACTTGGAATAGTCATAAGAATTGAGCTATTGCTACAAGATTGATCAAGAGCTTTAAGCGATTTCATTTAATGGGGTTCTTCAGAGTTTGTTTTTCTTTCATTTGTAAATGACAGTGATATAATTATTACCAATGTAGGTGACGATAACTTACCTTTTCGTCAAGTGAAAAGAAGAGAGAATCATGGAAACCCCTCCTCTTTAACTGTGCAAGGTGTTGTGATCTATATTACCCCAAATAGCATGCATGGATGCGTACTTAAAAAATCCACCTGAAATAGTTGCAATATAACCGTAAACAATATTTTTGGCTTACTACGACGTAGCAACTGAAGCTTTTAGCCAGTTTGTCGATTCTGAACAAATCCTAATTAATCGTTTTTCTTTGTCAGTGACAAGGATCGGACACCGGTCGCCTTCATGGCAGTCTGTGACTAACCACTACGCTGTTTAAAAAGGGTCAGTCAGTCACTCACTCACCCACTCACTTACTCATTCACAGACATTCGCTCTTCTTGGCCAGCTTCGCCTACCCTGTCCAGCCAAAAGGAGCTAGCATACCACTGTATTTGTGAAATAGATACATATTCTGGAAATTTTGTGTAAGGGCTGTTATGTTTTGGGAATGTAAGGCTGCTACTAAAACTGTCACTCTTACGTGTTTACCTCAGGAAGCACACTGCTGCTCTCTCTGCATTTCAGTTGCACATGCACCTTGCACATTCAATTTGCTTTCATTGCACATGTAGAATTGCCATTGTACATGCATTGATCAGTTGTTACATATATATGTCTACCTCGGGGGAACTCATTGCTATAGCTGCATCCTGGATGCATTTGGGTCCTTACTCCTTCAATTTAGAATGCCATTTAGAGTTTCCATTTCTTCCCGCACTACTATTTATCCAACATGTAACATACACAATACCAAATAACTGTACATTTTTCTGCCCTCCTCTATTTGCCTTAATTACATTTTCTGCTCATTTCTATTTGCACATCTGGTTAGATGCAAACTGCATTTCATTGAACTGTGCTCGTATTGTTAAATTACAATAAAGTTGATTCTCATCTAAGCTTGTCATCATTGATGATAACACTGCTGATCCAGCACTGGTATACATTCAGGAGTGTACCTGTGTGTTCAGATGTGTTCAGAACCAAATTCCTCTTAACTCGTTGGATGGTACATGGTACATGTCATCATGCATCAGGACAATGACCCCAAATAGTTTTTTGTCTTTGTTACCTTTGTTTAATCAATTACAACCTGGTCAAAGGCATAACAATGGCATCAGAACACACTTTCCACATCAATACAATCAAAAATATGATGTGCAATATAAAAGCAAGAGATCAATATGTTAATCCAAATGAGTAGAAAATATAAGCCAAAAAATTACGACCAGACACATGTAAAGCGAATAACACCAATCATCTCCTAACAAGGGTCCATGTCAAGGTCTGGGTAGATAAGATGGTAAGCAAGCAATCGGTTCTTGTAGTCAACCAGTTAGATGCAGGAGAAATGGGCAGGAGTAAAGATCTGAGCAACTTGGATAAGGACCATATTGTTATGTCAGAAATGACTAGGCTTGTGGAGTGCTCCCAGTCAGCAGTTGTGACAGTGGTCCAAGGAGGGACAAACCACAAACCGGACAGGGTGTTGGGTGCCCAAGGCTCATCAATGTGTCAGGGCAATGAAGGCTATTCTTTCAGGTCTGAACTGACTGAAGGTCTACTGTGGCACAAGTCACAGAAAATAATAATGATGGTTAAGGGAGCAATGTGTCACAACACACAATGCATTGGACTTTACTGTGTATGGGTCTGCGTTGCAACAGACTGGTCAGAGTGCCCATGATTAGTGCCCAGTACCATTGAAAAAAGTGCCTATAAGAAGCTGATTGAGGGAGTGTGGTGCTCTGGGCAATGTTTTGCTGGGAAAGGCTGGGTCCGGGCATTCATGTGGGTGTCAATTTGACAGGTGCCACCTACCTTAACATTGTTGCAGATCAGCCACCTATGTTTCCCTGGGAGGCAGAGCTTGGCCTAGTACCTGCAGTTGACAAATTATTCTAACACAGTGAACAGGTCTGGGAGACAGCTCATCAGCATCTGGAGCGTGCATCTCAGAACCAGAAGAGATTTGCAGACCGTTGTTGCTGACCCATGCTGATGTTCCGTCCTGGACAACGCATTTGGTTATCGAACTTGTGACCTCTGGCTCTACCTCCCCAGCAAGATGCTCCCATACCTGCACATGGGCCCGTTAAAGGTTGTTAAGAGGATTAACACAGTCATTTACCATCTCCAGTTTCAGCAACAGTACGGGATCCACCTTGCCTTCCATGTCTCGTTGCTCAAGCTGAAGTTCTGCAGCCCGCTATACTCGCCTGTCGCTCATCCTCAACCTCTGCCTCGATTGGAAATGCGGGGAGAACCTGTTTTCGAAAGTCCGGGGATTTGGAGTATTTGGTGTACTGGGATGGCTGTGGCCTCTGTCCCTAGCTATCCTGGACACAGGTTTGCTCAGGCGAGCACCCTTATCATTCAGTTCCTCGTCCCCACGGTAGACCCCCCAGCCTGTCCCTTCCTTCTATTGGCCGGCCCACGCCACCTCCCCCTCTGGACGTCTGACTCCGCCGGTGTGGTCGCCCATGCAGTCAGCTGCTTCTGTCCGCCATCCAGTCTCCTGGTGCTCCTTCTATCTCTGGTCGTTGGGAGCCTCCCATGGAGGGTGGGGTACTAGGGTTTGCCTGTTTGTGCTTTCAGTGTTGTTTTTTAATGTAGACTTCTACCATGTTAGAGTTGATGAGTTTCACCTGTGTTTCTGTTCACCTACTCTCCTATTTAGTTCAGTTCTATTTTGTAGCTCCTCAGTGAAATATTGTTTGTCTGTGGCCAACTTTCTGAGCCCATGTTTAGCACACTCCTTCTATCATCCCCTAGTACTTAGATATCCCTTGTTTAGACTATAGCTCTTGCCTTGTGATTTTGTACATTTTCCTTAGCCTTTGGATTTTTTTCACCTGTTGCCTTGCCTTTTTGACCACCGCTTGCCTATTCTATTGTACTGTTGCCTCTCTATTTTTTGTCTTACCTATTTTGGCCCCTGGCCTGCTTTTTGAATGTGCCTTCTGCCTTGCCCTTGCCTGGGACTGTCAGCCTTCCAATAAATCATACAAACCCTCCACTTCTGGAACCTGTAACCCTCCTGTCTGACTGGTCATTATCTACACCAATCAGTTATAACATTATGTCCACCTGCCTAATATTGTGTAGGTTCTCCTTTTTCTGCCAAAACAGCCCTGACCCATCAGGGCATGGAGTCCACAAGACCTCTGAAGGTGTGCTGTGATGTCTGGCACCAAGACGTTAGCTGCAGATCCTTTAAGTTCTGTATGTTGCGACATGAGGCAACCATGCATCAGACTTGTTTGTCCAGCATATCCTGAAAATGCTCAATTGGATTGAAATCTTGGGAATTTGGAGGCCAAGTCAACACCTTTGTTAGAAGTCAGACGTTTTGTTTAGTGGTTGTAATAATGATTGAGAACCCGGTCGTCAAGGGAGAGAGTACTTCAATTATTTATTGCAGCATTTGATATGAACATATTGTTCATGATGTTAAAGACTCAATACTCTGTCTTTCAAACTCGAGCTCATCTCACGCAATCTCATCTGAAAGAACTACCAGATTTCCTCTACTTTATAGACATTACAGGACAGAATTATTGTAAGCCCGTTGGCTAATTACTGTCGCGCTTTGAATGAACGTGACTTCCAGTGTACAGATAAAAATATGTTCTTTTGTTATCGAAACAAACTAGCATACATTCCTATACTTCAACCACTTTAACTTGTTGTGTTCCTCACACCATTTCTGAACCAGTTTTGCTTTTGTGGCAGAACGCATTGTCCTGCTGAATGAGGCCAATGCCATCACGGCATACCATTGCCATAAAAGGGTACATGTTGTCTGCAACAATGCTTAGGTAGGTGGTACAAGTCAAAGTCACACCCACAAGAATGGCAGGAGCCAATGTTTCCAACGTACACACACCTGGCCATCCATGTGATGGAAAAGAAAAAGTGATTCATCAGACCTGACAACCTTCTTCCATTGATCCGTGGTCCAATTCTGATGCTCACATGCCCAATGTAAGTGCTTTCGGCAGGGGATTTTGTCCGCCATCAAGACTACGCAGCCACATTTGCAACAATCTGTGATTCACTGTGTGTTTAACCACCATTCTATCAGTAGAGTCATTGGCTTTTTCAGCAATTTGAGCTAAAGAAGCTTGTCTGTTGGATCGGACCAGACGGGCCACCCTTAGTTTTTCCGAGTGCATCAATGATTGTTGTTTCACCGCTTTTCCTACCTTGGACCAATTTTGATAGGTACTGCAGCCCCCCAAGGGCTGTAGTTTTGGAGATGCTTTAATCCAGTTGTCTAGCCATCACAGTTTGACCCTTGTCAAAGTCACTCAGGTCCTTATGCTTGCCCCCTTTTCCTGCCAGACGGTACAGGTCTCGTCAAAATGTTATGGCAAAATGTTTCTGTATCCATTACGGTATCCGTTACTCTATCATTACTGTGTCTTAATACTGTGTCATTGCTGTTTTGTTACTGTATCATTACTGTATGTACAAATGGTTGCAGAAGGGTGCCATAAAACTTTACAGGGCAGTGAGTAGGACTCCAGCAGCATTCAATGTAGTATTTTAATGAAAAGAAACACTGAGGACTTTAAACAAACTGAAGCAAAGCAAAAGCTTAAACAAAAATAAAACACTCACCACTGACAATGAAACATAAAGAGACAGGGAACAATAACCGACAAGTGAGGGGAGCAGAGGAGAAACATTTAAACATATACTGATGACGTAATTGGGAAGTGGTATGCGTGATGATTGGAGACAATACAATGAATGAGTCAGGCAGAAAAAAGATAGGAAAAGAGGAAGGAGGGTAAGTGGACTAAAAAATAGGAAGGAAAAGATGGAAGAGGAGAGGAAGTAGATTAGAAATGAAGATAGGTAGAAAAGGACAGGCGAGGAAGTGAACAAGAAAAATAGGCAGGTATGGACAGGAGAAGATAGCAAAAAGGAGGATCATCAGGATAGAACAGAGACCTAAAAGGATATACTTTCAATGTGTTTCTTTTATTCTCCCATCTATTTAGAAAATGTGCAATGTAGTTGGAGCGTTCATACAAACAATATCAGGCAGGCAAAAGTAAGGTGGCAGAGAATCATCAAGGCAGGCAAAAGGGTCAAAACACAGGTAAGTATTTTCAAAACGTATTGTAGGGTTTGGAAACAAACAACAATATACAGCATCAGATTTAGAATGGCGGTTTTGCCTCCTTTTCTGATTGGCTGCAACGGGCAAAAGTTTTTGCTAATAAAAAATCCACCAAGTACGTTTTGTTATGCTTCGCCTGTAGATAACCTCTGCCAAGTTTTGGGAAGATGGGACAAGATTTGTGACCTGTAAAAAATTCACACAATCCAAAATGGCAGAAAATCTATTTGGGCATATATTAAAATGGCCTCTAGGAAGGTTATTCAGCATGGGGTCATGCATCATATGACACTGGTTTAATGTCTCTAGGCCAATCACAGCCTGAGTTATAAGCATTTGAAGATCATGACCCAGTGGTGGCGCTAGAGGCATTGACCTATGGACACCCAAATTGACAGAGCCCTCTATGGATATATCAAGTTTCAAAAAAGGTTAGCAAGTAGAAGTTGGTAAACTTGCAAAAACGGCGAAAGAAAGAGAAAGAAAAAGAATAATAATAATAAAAATCGAACAATTACAATAGGGTTACCGCAGCTTCACTGATTGGACCCCTAATAATAAACTAATAATTACAATGGGGTTCCCGCAGCTTCGCTGCTTTGACCCATAATAAACATTGTAATAATGACTACAGTAGAGTTGCAAATACTGTTAGGATGTGTAATGTATTCAGTATTTCAGCATTTTCAAATTCCTGGGACTAGAGTGTGTGTTCATGTGGAGGCTGAGAGGGGAGATCTGACAATCTGCTGAAAATCATTCACAGATTATCAGATTTCCATATTCACCTACTTGGAAAAACAAACCTATTATGATGTCATCAGTCCTTACTGTTCCACTGATGTTTATAGAACCTGAATTCATTACAGTGTGATGTCATAAAGTTAATTAACATTACTTAATCACTAGTTGCTATGAGAACTATAAAAATTATAATAGCTTCCTCTATATAAAATTCAAAAAAATTTAAGAGAGCGCCTAAATACTGTAGTTTGAAAACTCAAAATCAAGATTAGATTGTCAGAGTGAACCTATAAACACAGACTAACAACTAACCAGCAGTCCTATTTAGCCCTATCAATGTTTCTAACCACTAAAAAGAATTATATTTGGAAAAACAAAAAAGTTAATAAAATCTTTGAATTATATAAAGAAAAGGGTGGATTCTAGTCCACCGTCACCTGATGAAGAACACATACTTATCGTTGTCCTGGAATAATTGCTTTTTACGGGCAAATATGAATGCCCATTATAAAACACTACCTCGTTGTAGTATTTAGAAACGTGGACTACCACGTAGCCGTCCAGGGCTCAATCGTTGCAACGGACCAAACAAAGTAGGCATTAGATTTAGTTCTATTTGCTAAAACTTTGCAGGCAACAAGCTTTTTTCATCGACTGTGCACTACTTGAATTACAAAAATGAAATAAATGAAAAAGCTTTTGCTCCTAACAAAGCCAGACATCACTCACTTTGAATTCCATCATTGAGTTAAATAAGATGACTCAGTTTATGATTCTTTTTTTTAACAAATTTCATCAAATTGCCATTCTATATCTATGTTTTTGCAGTAAAAAAAGACACAATGGGATATTCACTTGTGTAGACATAAAATTGTTAGATATGGGTGTTTTGGGGTATGTGTGACCCCTAAAGGCATGGGGAATCTTGTGAAGATGTATTGCAAGAGGAATGCAGCATGTTATCAAATAAAACTGGCAGTTTGCATTATTCTGCATGAAAGCTGCGCATCGGACACTTTTGGACTTTCCAACATAACAATGACCCTAAGCACAAGGGCAAATTGACCCTCCAAAAGTTACAGCTGAAAAAGGTGAAGTTTCTGGAGTGGCCATCACAGTCTCCTGGCCTTAATATCATCCAGGCACTCAAGAGAGATTTCCAACATGCGGTTCATGCAAGACAACTAAAGACTGCATGACCTGAAGGCATTTTGTCAAGACAAATGTGCAGCTATACCACCTGCAAGAATTCGGGTACCCATAGACAATTATTACAAAATACTGCATGCTGTCACTGAGGCTAAAGGGAGTAATACATAGTATTAAGAACTCAGGGTATGCCTGCTTAGTTCTTAAGCTGCTTTACGATGGTTTTGTAGCCTATTCCAGCCTTGTGTAGGTCTACAATCTTGTCCCTGACAAGACTTAAGTCTTGGCCATGGTGGAGATTTTGTTATCTGATTGACTAATTGCTTCTGTAGACAGGTGTCTTCTATACAGGTTAGACGATGAGTTTAGGAGCCCTCTCTTTAAAAGTGTGGCTAAACCACCACTATTTGGAATACAATTGGGAGAATTTTACTTAAATGTAGAAGGTTAATCAAGACATTGTTTTTTGCCACAAGGTAGTTTTATTGTTGCATGTAAAAATGCTAAATTTTGGTGCTGTTGATATGCTAATAAAATCCCCCTGGTGGTTGCAGTAGGTATACCACTGGAATTGGTCTGGAGTTTTTCCTCTCCTACAATTTAGTTGCGCAGCTTATCCCCAAGTTGTCAAAAAATGTAGTTAGGCATGTGCCAAGACACTACAGGAATTACAAATGCATGATAGCCAATTAGAAAGGCCAAATCTTTTGTTTAAAATGTATATGAAATTTAAGTTTCCACATATAAAAAAATCTGACATGTTCCTCAGTCTGTCTGTAACAAGATATGTTATTCTTTCAACTTAGCTGATATCCTTTGCTAAGTGAAGGGTCGCATTTATTGTCCTATCCATCTCTAGTATAGTTTGCAGTTTGTAAAATATGCTTGTTTTTATCTGCACTGCAAATAAACATTCTTGTGGACATTCCAAAAAATATGACTTAACTAAAACAGACATGACCACCCAAGTAAGCCTATGTGTGGTGAGATTTTGCTCAAGATCTCCTCCCCCTGTGCTGCTCTCTGAACCAAGGGGGTGAGGCTATTTAGTCAGTCAACTCTTCAGTACATAATTTGTTCTATAAAACACAAATGTCATCTTAGTTATAAGAGAAACACAAAACATTTACAAATGATAAAAAAATCCTAATTATCCAAAGCATTTAAAATAAAATATTACATTTTATTGTAGGGGATAAACTCACTTTTGGCTGTTCTCACCCTTTTTGTCATAACTTCACATGAGACTTTAATCTCAATCTTTTGTCTAAAACCAAATTATAACAAATATTAGAACCAAATTCAGTGCACATGGAAAGCCATGTGTTTTGCTTAATAAAAAAAATATTACCCCCTGTGTTTTGTTTCCCTCTCATCAGTCATCTTTTGACAAGGCAGAGCGAGAGAGAGAGAGAAAATACATTCCACCACTTACATTCTACCACTTATACAATATATAAGGAGAGAAAACACAATATTTTAACAGTTTATCTCAGATAGACCTGACTCTGCCTTGTATGAATGGTAAATATCCACTGTGATGTAACGACCATTATAGTATTTTTAAGTATTAGTTCAAACTTCAATTGTGTACAGCTGGGATGAATGGACTTTTTACAAGCTAGCCACTTAGTGCTGATATCCCAAACAGGCTTGCTAAAAAGTGTCTCTCAACCTTTCTGGGCCAGCGCCACCATATGCATCATCCACATCCCTAACCGCCCCCCATTAAATAAGATGTAGGATAATTGCCCTGAATATTAGTTAGTTTTATTATTGTTATGATTGTTATGATTATTAATATTGTTGTTATTATTATTTTTGTTACTATTTCTATCATCAGAAAGAATTTTTAAAAATGCACATAATTGAATGAAAAACAACAGATTTATTAGTTTCCCAGGGAAACAAATAGCAGCCAATAAGAAACAGGTAGCAATTTAACATTCAAATCTTAATTAAAAAAACTGCTGATCAGAAATGCCAAACAATAATTATTCTTATGAATTGTTCCAACGGAAAACAAGCTGGCACTTATCAATTAGTAAAAGCAGAAGGATTAACTTTCAAAGGAAATTAGTTAAAACCTTTTGAAAGTTAAGAGAGCCCTGCACCTGGTTGTTCTGCAGTCATATCAACAAAGCCGCTTGTATTAAACAGTGTTTAATGTCATCTGGAAGCCGATTTCTAAGTTGCTTTGAGGCGAAGTCTGACAGCGGAATATATCTCTTGTAAATGTGTAACCACTGCGATAACAAAGTGTTCACAATGTATTCCTCAGAGAAAATAAGGCTTTTAAGAGAAGAACAAGGAGAGTGTCCATTTTCCAGAGTTTACACAGAAAAAAACACCATGTGGGTGAATTTTATAGATGATACTCTAACGTTCCGTTCCTGTGAAGGCAACATGCAGCTGCTCTAAAAGAAGCAGACAGAAACACTCAAGAGAAGAAGAGTTACGATACACCATCTAATCCAGTCGCAGAGGTGTAAACTGGCAGGTTTTAATGTTGCAGACCACAGTGTTTTTATAAAGAATAAAGAATTTATAAAGAGAAGATAACACAAACAATAAATAATAACACAATACAAAAAACAGGCAGCAATAATAATAACTATACAACTGTACAACCGTAGCACAATGAAAAAGTGACAGGTGCGCATGATTATAATTGGCATATGAGCATGATATAAAGTGACAGGTCTGCATGGGACTATGGATGGAAGGGAAGAGGGGTTCCTGAATTGATCAGCCTTACAGCCTGAGGAAACTGTCCCGTAGCCTGTAGCCTGTTTGTTTTTAAAACAGCTAACATCAGTAAGGTTTTTTGCAAAAAATAGAAGTTGCAGTAAATGTTAGGCATAACTAGAGTAGTTAATTCATCACTTTCTGTAATAAAGGAGAACACCCTGGCAGTAAAATATCCTGTTTTAAGGGAATGACAACTATGTTGGTCTGATTTCATTATTTCACTCACTCAGCAAAGTCTGAGCCAGAGGCAGAAAGTCAGAGAGATGAGTGACAGTAGGGTGGATGCTGTGAGACATAAAGGAATAGTACAGAATAGGCCTCTTGACCTGTTTAATGCAAAATGTGCTATGCTGCTCTTTGTAAAACTTTGGCGGTTGTGAAGTCTCCTGGCCTACAATCTGTTGTTCTCCATCTGGCTAGTTATGCACATTAATTCGACATTACTGGAAATTGCACTATAAGTATTCTAATGGCAAAACAAGGACTATTATATCTAGTCTTTTTTATTTTTAAAATCTGTTTCAGATCTTATTTAATCTAGTTTTCATAGAGTAATGAGACAAGGTTGCATGTTTTCACTGCAACTCTGTACGGCGTTACATTTCAGCACAGTATTTATATTTATATATCTTAAACTTACTTCTGGTTATGCTGAGACGATTACATTTTTCTTTTTCAGATCACAACGCAAATAAAGCGTAACAATTCACACTCACAATATAAATGATAAATTTATAAGCACATCTACATGATGATAAAAAATAAAGGGTTCTAACAATGCACCAATTTTATGTGCATATATGAACAGCAATGTATCACTGTGCAGCACTGCACCAAAGAAATTAAGGATTTTGGCTAGTTTCAACAGCTTTTTTTGCGAATGGGCAGAGTAAAATGCCAACAACAATTGCAAATACACAGTGCCCCTTGATGTTTTTGCATATTATCACACTATAGACTCTCCTTTCCTACAATACATTCACTGTGGCGTATAGAATCGTTTTTTTCTATATGGCAATATCTATTTCATCTCCATTGAATTTCATTGTGGCCAATGAGATGGGTGGAGTAAAATGACAGCAACAATTGCAAATATACAGTGACCCTTGATTTTTTTTGCATATTATTACTCTTTAGTCTGCTGAACATTTCAATTAATACATTCACTGCGGCGTATGGAATAGTTTTTTCTGTATAGTGCAATATGTATTTCATATCCATTGAGATACATTGTGGCCAGTGGAATGGGCAGAGTAAAATGCCAGCAACAAACACAAATACACAGTGCGCCTTGATTTTTTTCAATATATTATAACTCTATAATCTCTTCTGAACATTTCCTACAATTCATTCACTGCGGTTTATAGAATCGTTATTTCTGTATGAGTCAGTATGTATTTCATTTCCATTCAATTAGATTGTGGCCAATGGGATGGGTAGAGTAAAATGCCAGCAACAATTGCAAATACACATTGCCCCTTGATTTTTTTGCATTTAATTACTCTATAGACTCTCCTGAACATTTCCTACATTACATTCTCTGCGGCGTATATAATAGTTTTTTTTCTATAGGGCAATATGTATTTCATATCCATTGAGTTACATTGTGGCCAATGGTATGGGCGGAGTAAAATGCCAGCAACAATTGCAAATAAACAGTGTCCCTTCATTTCTTTGCATATTATCACTCTATAGTCTCTCTTGAACATTTCCTACAATATTTTTTTTAAATATACACTAAGCAAATTAGCAAAATAGATTATTTTAATATGATTAAAATCGCGTTTAATCACGGACTTTTTTTTGGAGACAGAATGCAAAAACCGGAAGTCTTATTGTTGCTATGGAATCTCTAAAGTTGCCAGCTTGAGGATAATTTTTTTTTGCCTACACCTACATTGGTAAACTTTGGCCCAAACGAAGCTTAGTCAGATTATATTCGCGCAATGACAAAAAGGGAAGTAAAATCCAAACGACTATATATGTTTTCAATTAATATATCCTCATATCATCGCATACAATTGACTTAGAGGCAGAAATTTAGACAAAAGCTTGGAGATTATTCCAATTATTAAATACAAAATAAGAAGTTGATGTATCTCGGTGAAGATTGAAGGGATCTGGAGTTAGCAATCATGGATTATCACACGTCTAAATAATTTGAGATATTGCTTCAGGTGTAAATTCAGATGTTTAATCGGGTGTACTTAAATGCTATATGAGCTGTTACGTTTCAGTCGCAATAAAAATGAATTACTACACCAGGACGGAATAGCTGCTGGCTAGCTAGAACAAGTGACGCCTACTTCGGCAAGAACCGAAAAGACTCAATTGATTTCGCGCGCAAATCTCAATGATCCAAATAAACAAACGTAGCTGACATTTTGAGGTAGTTGATTTTGTCTATTCGGTACTCATTCAGGCGTACATATTATGGATACAAGTGTTTTTTACGATATCGATAACGAGTGGGTATCAGTGGTTGGGGATTCTGAGGGAGAAGAAGAAAGAAATGATTACTTGGATAGGTGTGTACAATGATGTTCGATTTACTACAGTACAGGTTAACCACCTAGCTAACTTAATAGCTGGCTACCATATCAAACCAGAGGCATGGCATAGTCCGTAAATACACTGCATGCCTGTTTCATATGTCCACCTCTAAATTACTTGCTGCTTGTCAACACAATGCAAGCTAGCTGCATTAGCTGGCTAAAAAAGTCGCGTATTTTAACTTTTCGTTGGACCGCCATTGAGCTTTAGGCGCGCTTTCGCCGTGGCAGTGTTTCGACAATATTGCGCAACGTCACATTTATTTCCGTCCAGAATTGCATACATTTTTATTGATTGATGTTATATTGACGGCGGTAGAGTCGAACCATTCCGTAAAGTCTTCTCCAGCACACCCCAAAGACTCAATGGGACCCAGGTCAGGACTCAGGTGGCCAATGAATTTGTGAAAATTATTCCTCAGAACCACTCTAGCAGTTCGAACCCGATGAAGGCAGGCGTTGACTTCCTGGAATATGCTCGTTCCATCTGGGTAAAAAATAATTAATTGGATAACCTGCTCAATCTTTACATTCAGGTACTCAGCTGACTTCATTCTATTGCCACATAACACTACTGAGCCTAGACCTGACCAAAATGAAGCAACCCCAGAACATAACACTGCCTCCAGAGGCTTGTACAGTGGACACTATGCATTATGGGTGCACCGCTTCATGCGTGTCCCTTACCCTGATGTGCCCATCACTCTGGAATAGGGTAAATCTGGGCTCATCAGACCCCATTACCTTTTTTCCCCCCATTGCTACAGAGTCCAATCGTTTTGCTTACTTGCAAAAGCTTTTTTTCTGATTAGCCTCACAAAAAACAAATGGTTTTCTTGTGGCCACTCAGCTGTTTAGTCCCAATGTTTTGAGTTTTCATCACACTGGGCATGGAAATGCTCTTCCTCTATTTAACATGGGTGTGAGTTCTACTGTTAATTTTTTACAATTTGACTTCACCAAGCATTTAAGTGATCCCTGATCACGGTCATTCAATGTTTTTGTTCTGAATTTATTTTGTGAAGTTGACAGTTCACCACTGTCCATCCAGGTTTTAATAATGCATTGGACAGTTCTTACCTAATTCCAGTTATTTCAGCATACTCTAGTTGTTTTTTGCTTGATGCAGGCCAGTAATTTCACCCTTCAGAAACACAGTAATATATTTTTCATGACCACGGGATATGTCTTCCTTCATGGTTGTTTAAGAAATTAGAAGCTACTCAATGCATCGGTGAGGGTTATAAGAATCATTGCCAGCTAAAACATGAGTCTCTGCAATAATTATTTTCTAATAGGCTCTCGAGTACTTGCTTACTTAAATCCAAGAAGGTACTTCGTGTACTGAGCCCAGATACCCTTGGAACTGATTGCACTCTGTGTGTTGTTTTTTGCAGGTTGATGTGTGCAGATTTAATCTTGCCCTACACAAGTAATTTGTCCACATTAATCACCAATGACAATGCGAGTGGTAAGTTGTCTCTTTCATCTTTATCTTATATTACTGTACAGGCCTCAGTTTGGAACCAGAAGCCAATCCTGGCATTTCAAATTAAGGGGGTGTTCTTTATTTTAGAGGGTCTGCATATTTCTTTATTTTAAGTGGAGACTGCCAAGAAGAGCAAATGTCTCAGAGTGTCTGACTGGCTGACTACCCATTGTTAAATGACGTAGTGGTTAGGGACACAGAGTAAACAAATTAGGTATTAGGATTTGTTAAGGATAAACTGAAGCTTGGCTGGCTACAAGCTACAGTTGCTATGCTATAGTTTGCCTAAAATATAACTGTTCAATGTTATATTGCGATGGACAAACTGCACCGACAAGTGACATAAAGCTCTCGGTTAACAAAGCGCCGTTCACATATTGTAATGGTTGGCGATTCAACTTTCATTGTTTTCTAATGAAACAAACCAGCCCTAGAGTGATTGGAGTCATTGTTTACATTATAGGTACCGTACAGACAGACTAAAACTTTGCTGGCTACAAACTTCAGTAGCTACATTATAGTAAGCCTGAAGTAAAACTTTATGGTTATCTTGTGATGGCCGAACTGCACCGGCAATGAACACGTTCCTCTCGATTTCAATTTACAAAATGTAGTTCAGATAGCGTAGTGGAACCAGCCATGGAGGCATTTGAGTCATTGTTTTCATTTCTGTATAGTTAGCCATCTACAGAAAATCTCTTTCTAATTTAATGCATTGATTGAGTGTAGCGACTCTGTTATACCTGTTGTTGGTTTGGATGTTAGTTAATGTAGGGAACTAGTTCCGAGAACCGCAGTGTTTCGAATAATTGGTTTAACAATGCAAAAGTATACCGATGCCACATTTCTGTACACATACAGTGGATATAAAAAGTCTACACACCCCTGTTGAAATGCCAGGTTTTGTGATGTAAAAGAATGAGACCAAGATAAATCATGTCAGAAATGTTTTCACTTTTAAAGTGACCTATAACCAGGTTATTGTAAGGTTTTGATTTATCATTGTTCCCCCTCACAGATTTTAGTTAGCTTTTCTATTGAATTGTTCACATTATGGGTCACATTAAAAGTGGAAAAGTTCTGACATTATTTGTCTTTGTCTCATTCTTTTACATCACAAAACTCTGGCCTTTTAACAGGGGTGTGTAGACCTTTTATATCCACAGTATAGTTTATTGTTGTAAGGGTTAAATACACTCTCACATAGGAGACCCCGGTTTGAATCCAGCTATTATAATCACGGGTTGACCGAACCAGGCTTGCCTGGTTTCTTGTTCTTTGTGTCCCACATTATTCAGATAATGATGTTTTTCATCTTAAAACCCAATGTTGGCCTACTTAGTACATCTGTTAATGCCTGTTTTGTGCTAACATTAAAACACACAAAATCTTTGAAACCATAAATCCTTATAACATGTCTGTCTGCAAGGGTCTTCTCCTCAGATTGGCGTGCTGGCATTCAGCAGATGTCTGGACCAAGTGGGGCTCTCAGCAGACAATGTTGTGTATCGTTTCCACAGATCTTGTGCTTTCTGTTGTTAAAAACACATCTGTAACCATAATATAGTGGTTCTCAAAACCTCTCCTGGAGGTCTATTGATCTCTCAGTTATTTTGGTTTTGCCATGAACTAACTAATATGAATCAAATAGTTTAGGGTTGATTATTTGTTCCCAATTTGATTCAGGTGCAGTAGTTTTGGAATCCATGGGATATTACAGGGAGAGTCTGAGGATCTCTATGAGAGGTTAGGGAACCATTAAATAGGACTACAAAATGTTTTTTAAATTCCATTCTTTTTTCTACAGATAAATGTCAAGTATTTTTCAAGGTGTGTGTTATTCGTTTCTTATTCTGGTTTAATTGTCAGTGTATATTTAGTATATTTATATACAGTTCTGGAAAAAATTTACAGATGATTGCAAAATGTCTGTTTTTTCTATTCATAGGTATGTGTTTGAGTAAAATGAAAATGTTTGGGTTAGGGTGAATTTTTCATGGTTTGGGTTTCATTCCATAAACAACTGACAGCATTTCTCCCAAATTACAAATACAAATATTTTCGTTTATTTATATGTAGAAAATGTCAACCGGTCAAAATAACCTCCAAAGAAATCCTTGTTTTCAGACTTCAAATAATGCAAAGAAAACTAATTCATATAAATTTTTCAACAACAAAATACTAATGATTTAACTTAGGAAGAGTTTAGAAATCAGTATTTGGTGGAATAACCCTTATTTTTAATCACAGCTTTTATGCGTATTGGCATGCTCTCCACCAGTGTGTCACATTTCTTTTGGGTGGCTTTATGCCACTCCTGGCACAAAAATGCATGTAACTTGGCTTTGTTGATGACTTGTGACCATTCATCTTCCTCTTGATCAAATTACAGAGGTTTTTAATGGTGTTCAGGTCTGGAGATTGGGCTGGCTGTGACAGGGTCTTGATCTGGTGGTCGTCCATCCACACCTTGATTGGCCTGGCTGGGTGACATGGAGCATTGCCCTGCTGGAATAAACTATTCTCAGAGTTGGGGAACATTATCAGAGCAGAAGGAAGCAGGTGTTATTCCAGGATAACCTTTTAACTTGGCTTGTTTCATGCGTCCTTCACGAAGACAAATCTTCCCGATTCCTGCCTTGCTGAAGCATCCCCAGATCATCACTGGTCCTCACTGGTCCAAATTTCACAGTGGGTGCGAGGCACTGTGGCTTGTAGGCCTCTTCACATCCCCATCCTAATTACACTGAACAAAATTAGAAACACAACACTTTGGTTTTTGCCACCATTCATCATGAGCTGATCTTGAGCTGAACTTTCTCTAAATACGCAAAAGTTCTATTTCTCTCAGATATTGTTCACAAATCTGTTTAATTTTATATTAGTGAGAAACCAGGTGTTGGGCAGAAATTAAAATTTTACTTGTCAGAAAAGATGACCTTACGCCATTCCTCTATGGTCCAATCCTTATGGTCTTTTGCAAATTTCAGCCTGGCTCTTTGCTTCTCATTGATGAAGGGCTTTTTCACTTCAACCCAGCTGCTGTTTGCCATTCTTTTTGTAGGTCACTTGTTGTCTACACGGCTCCACTTTGTTGGTTTTACACTGCTAAAAGTACCCTTTACCCGCCTATAGTGACATCACAGGAAAACTGCCATGACTCCACTTTCGACACGACACACGGGAACAACAAGGGAAATATCATACACCTGATACCGGTGGAAAGCCAGTAATTGTTAAATCTGGTAAACCCTGCAGTGACCAGAAAAAAACGTAAAGTGGCAAATCAAAAGTAAACTAAATCTGGATAACATGGTCACAGACCCTGTTTGAAAACAGTAAAAAAGTAGAATATAATTATTGCCCTGCAGTAGAAATGACGTAACTACAGTGTTTTGTTAGATTTAAGAATAGACCTAACAACTCAACATCAACACATTTAAAACAACCTACATAACCCCTCAATCTTGATTAAAAGGTATAAATAATTGCTGGCTAAAATACCATGCCAACTGACTCCAGAGTTACCTATTGTTCAGAAGGCAGCGTTTATCCCGGTAGTAGCAAGGAGGCATTTGTGAGCAGTAACTTTAGTTTTAATACATTTGCAGACTTCAAAAATTGATAGGAAGCTTGTTAGACTGCTTTTGTTTGGCTTGACATTACTACTTTGACCAGTGCAATGCATGCCAGATAGCCTGGAAAAACCTTGAGGAGGAAAAAGACGAGGTCCCTTTGTAGGTTACAAAAACGCATTGGTCCAAATCGAGGGGATTTGGGGAAAATACGATCGCTTAAATTATGAATCTGGTCCTATGCACTGACACTGAAATGAAAACCGTTCTCTAGACCTCTAACAGGAGAAGAGCTAGTTTTTCTTTGGACACGCTTTGAGTCAGTCATGTCCAATTAGAAGTCTCCTGTATTTTCACATCACCTTTTGGTATCGCCTCAGCTGAGATTAGGAGCTCCCTCTTAATGGGAGTGCTGATAAACTCATCTTGTAACCTGTATTAAAGACACCTGTCCAGAGAAGCAATCAGTCAATCAGATTCCAAACTCTCCACCATGGCTAAGACCAAACAGCTGTCCAAGGATGTCAGGGACAAGATTGTAGACCAACACAAGGCTGGAATGGGCTACAAGACCATCAGCAAGCAGCTCGGTGAGAAGGTGACAACAGTTGGTGCGATTATTTGCAAATGGAAGAAACATAAAAGAACCGTCAATCTCCCTCCGGCTGGGGCTCCATGCACGATCTCACTTTGTGGAGTTGCAGTGATCATGAGAATGGTGAGGTATCAGCCCAGAACTACACGGGAGGATCTTGTTAAGGATCTCAACCCAGCTGTGACCATAGTCACCAAGACAACAATGTTTACACACTACGCTGTAAAGGACTGATATTCTGCAGCGCTTGCAAAGTCCCCCTGCTCAAGAAAGCACATTTACAGGCCTGTCTGAGGTTTGCCAATGAACATCTGAATGATTCAGAGGAGAACTGGGTTAGGGTGTTGTGGTCAGATGAGACAAAAATTAAGCATGTTTCTATCTCTTGCCATGTTTGGAGGAGGAAGAATGCTGCCAATGACCCCAAGAACACCACCTCCATCGTCTAACATAGAGGTAAAAACATGCTTTTATGTTTTTCTGCTAAGGGGACAGGACAAATTCACTGCATCAAGGGACAGGGCCATGTACTGCCAAATCTTTGGTGAGAATCTCCTTCCCTCAGCCATGGCATTGAAAATGGGTCATGGATGGGTACTCCAACATGACAATGACCCAAAACACACGGCCAAGGCAACAAAGGAGTGGCTCGAGAAGAAGCACATTAAGGTCCTGGAGTGGCCTAGCCAGTCTTCAGACCTTAATCCCATAGTAAATCTGTGGAGGGAGCTGAAGTTTCAAGTTGCCAAATGTCAATCTCAAAACCTTAATGACTTGGAGAAGATTTGCAAAGAGGAGTGGGACAAAATCCCTCCTGAGATGTGTGCAGACCTGGTTGACAACTACAAGAAACGTCTGACCTCTTTGATTGCCAACAAGGGTTTTGCCCCGAAATACTAAATTATGTTTTGCAGAGGGGTTGAATGCTGGATATTTTTGTTATTCTATCTCTCACTGTTCAAATAAACATACCGTTGATATTATGCACTGATAATTTCTTTGTCTGTGGGCAAACGTACAAAATCAGCAGGGGATAAAATACTTTATTCCCTCACTGTATGTATACATACACATCTGCAGGAATTAAGGGACCACTGCACCTTTTTCTTATCTTTCCCAAAATGTCAAAAAGGAAGGTTTTGATTGAGGAACAGAAGGGTTAAAATTGAGAGACTACTGCTCACTGAACACTTCTGTTCCTCACTCGAAACATTTATTTGGAAAAGAAAGAAAATGGTGCAGTGGTCTTTTAATTTTTCCTGGGAGATATATATGTGCGTATATTTATGTCTTCAGAAGAAATACCATTTGAAGATTTTAACTTTTGACAACATGCTCTCCTTTCAGTGCTACAATTTCTGGGAATACAGTTGATGAGAGAGGATTGGACAACAAAGTCGATCAAGAACATGCTGGAGGTGTGTGTTCCATGCTGCAGTAGCATGTGTACATGTCACCATTTGAACATCTGCCTCATTTTGTCCTGCTGATGATGATGTTTTTTTGGAACTTGTTCTTGATGAAAACTGTTGTTTTGGTGTCACTGGCGGTGGTACTTTTCCATATCATTTATTGGGAAAATAGCCAATTTCTTATATCATTCTCCAATATTACATTTTAGTGTCATCAAACATGTTGTTTCCAACTATTATATTCCTTAACGGATATTTTTTAATTTTCATTGTTGGACAATTTCCAGATTTGATAAAAATAAATCATATTTGCTGCCACCTTGTGGTGCCTTTTGATAATCAAGCCAGAATGAAAGATAGATTATCACATTTTCATATTATTGTCATTATCCTAATTTCCCTATTTGTTACACATGGCTAATGTTGGGGTATGTTATTCTTAAAAGTAGTGTATTGCGGAACAACATTATTACTTTGTTACTTTTGTTTTTCAGCTTGCACATATTCTGTCCCGCAGAGAGAATTATTTTTGCCAGTCTCTTCCCAAAACTCTAACGATTAACCCTTAACAGTTTTGATTTCAATCTTCGATGTGGTTATGTTGTATTTGGTATGTTAGTTCTTCCCTCATTAAGTAAACTAATCACGTCTCAGCCTTTACAAACAAGATTAATGAAGGAAAATTTAATTTAACCAACTAAACATTATGTACTAAAAATGAGTAGAAACTTCAAACTAATTTAACATGTAACATGAGCTGAAACTCAAGGACAAGATAGAGCCAGGAAAGTGACATTGTTTGCTTAATCCTACGAGTAGCATGAGTTTAAGCTTCACTGGGTAACAGCTGTACTTTTCAGAAAATTCCAAGTAATAAAAATACGAATACATCTACAAGGTCCCACCATGCCTGCTACTTGCCAAAGTGTTCATATACTGAAGCAAGAAGAACATTAAGCCAAGCCAAGGCATAGGGCTGTTAATGGAGAAGGGAACATTATTGACAAAAACTTGAAGTAATGACTTGCTAATTTAAAAATGAAGTCACTGATAACAGAATCAAAAAGAGTTTTATTGCGAAGCGAGATAAGTAATTTGTTTTGGCCGTTGTTGCAGCAATTTTGTACAAATGAAATAAGAACAAATAAGAAAAGTAGACTGAGCAGGAATACATTTTAAATACATACAAACAAATATGTAAGTTGCAAGAAGGATCATATTCAGGGTTGGGGGTCATAGATTTGTCTAGTTTAGGGTTGTGTGTGTATGTGGGGAGGGGTCATAGATTTGTCTAGTTTAG
>JACXGJ010004119.1:0-48040 GCA_016801105.1 Esox niger | reverse complement strand
GGTTTCTACTCAAAGCATGACCCGGTGGTTTCTACTCAAAGCATGACCCGGTGGTTTCTACTCAAAGCATGACCCAGAGGTTTCTACTCACAGCATGACCCGGTGGTTTCTACTTTTCTCCCCACGCTCTGTCTGTCCCCACACTCGGTCTGTACTCCCTCTTTCTCCACTCTGTATTTAAAAAATAATAATTTAAGTGTGATCCCAGACAGTTGTGTACCAAAGGGAGGTCATGGTGTGCATTTCATCAATTATGCAAACGTTTTATATACATGTTTTCTTTCACCCATAGTGTAACCTGCCATGGGTGGTAAAGCTTTCTAGATAATAGATTTGCCTCTGTGACCGTAAGAAATACTAGAGAGCTGCTAATAATTTTTTGGGGATATGTGATGTTGCCTCCAGCGGCAAGACAACAGTTGAATAATCCGGATTTTCCAGATTGTAAAGCGTACAATGTGATGTGACTTGTGATGTTACGTTGTGATGTGACTGTTGTGATGTTACAATGTGATGTGACTGTTGTGATGTGACTGTTGTGATGTTACAATGTGATGTGACTGTTGTGATGTGACGGTTGTGATGTGACAATGTGATGTTACAATGTGATGTTACAATGTGATGTGACTGTTGTGATGTTACAATGTGATGTTACAATGTGATGTAGCTGTTGTGATGTAACAATGTGACGTGACTGTTGTGATGTGACTGTTGTGATGTCACTCTTGTGATGTGACAATGTGATGTGACTATTGTGATATGACTGTTGCTGCCCTGACAGGTAAAGCAGATTCTAGATTCTAGCTCTTGCCTTTGCTGCACATCAGGTGACGTCACCTCCTCCCTCATGACAAACACTAATGTACTGAACACTGACTTACAAAAAATACTTGTCCTGAGTGAACTTTCAGGAAATGGCGGTTTCTGTTATTTTGAGTGGGAGTTTTAGAGGGAACATGATGCAGAACAGGAAACTGGACAAGAACCGCTTCCAAATAGTACTGAACCTTGTGGGTTTTGGACACTATGCCTGAATGACTGGTTCAGGGAGAGGTTCGGAAGTGTGCGTGTGTGCGCACGCGTGTGTGTGCGCACGCCTGTGTGTATTAAATGTAGCTTTGCAGATGGCTGCAAGGCATGAGACCTTATTGCACAAGCAGGCACTTTCAGCTAAGAACATCAGTGCAGACGCAGTCGGCGACCATTAAGACCTACAGCCCTCTTTCCTGTACGCAGATTAATTACCGCCTGTCCGCGTGCTGTACTCCAACATATCAGAGGTCGGAGGTCACACGGTAGACAAAGTGATTCCTGGGGGTTGAAGTGAAGCTCGGTGGGTTGCCCTTTATTCCCATCCTTGGCTGAAGGGGTTGTGCATTAGTGAGTGCAGGAACCTTTTTTAAAGATGTTTTTTGGTGTTTAAGGCTCAATTTACAGATGTATGTCTCTCAGCAGAGCCTGACCCAGGCAAGGCCAGGGTTGTGGGTTTGATTCCCACTGGGGACCTGACCCATGCAAGCCCATGAATTACATATTATAATTACATGTTTAAAGAATTGTTATGTAATCACTGGAATCATTCTAGAACACGGTAGAACACTCAGCCAACCCATCACAAAGTTTTTCGCAAATGCGCACGTCGTAGTGGACATGGGAAAATGTCTTGATGTTGTCACACTGTAACAAAACATTTTGCAACAGAAAGGGAAAATGCATGTTTGTCTTTGGACAACTGAATTTAGTCCCTCCCAGTTTTCTATGTAATGAATACCACCCAGCAGTTCCATCGGCAGTGGTTCTTCCTGGGGGACTTTCTCTGGGCTGTGGTGCTCGTGTGAGTTAAACCGCAGTTAATTTGGCCTTAAGGTAACAGTTTCCTCAGAAGCCATCTGTAATCCTCCAACTGAAAGGCTGCTGTCAGCTGGTGTGTGTGTGGTGGAGTTGCCTCAAAATTATTTTACCACACGGCATTCTGGGAAAAACAGTGCACAATCCTGCAAAAACAAGAATGGTGAAACTACACCGCCTAGGCATTTATGGATATTAGCAGGGGACATGTTTCTTCATTGACTACTGTCTTCAACAAAACATATTCTCACAGTTATTTCAAGTTTAAGTATTGTGCAATTAGCTGTAACAAATTAGTTGTGCTAAAGCCAATGAAACACATGTTAGTTCAGTTACAGGCCTGGGTTTTCTTGTAATTTGAAGGGAGCTTTTGGCTTTTAGTGACATCACACCCCTCACTTTGTCAGGCCTGACGAATCGGTGGCCGCAGGCCTGATGAATCTGTGGCAGGCCTACTGAGTGGGTGCAGGAGGCTTAATGAGATCTGCTGTGCCAATGAGCTCAGGTTTCTTTTTTACTGGTCTTTGTACCTGTGTGTGTCTGTAAAGCTAGGCGTTATGGAGATGAACAACTTTACTCAAGTTGGTTAAGACAAAATATGCACTGATCAGCCATAACATTATGACCACTGACATGTGAATTACACTGATAATCTTGTTATCATGGCACCTGTCAGTGGGTGAGATATATTAGGCAGCAAGTTAAATTCTGTCATCAGAGTTGATGTGTTAGAAGCATGTAAAATGGGCAAGTGTAAGGATCTGAGTGACTTTGACAAGGGCCAGATTGTGATGGCTAGTCGACTGGGTCAGATCATCTCCATTATTGCAGCCCTTGTGGGGTTTTCCCGGTCTGTAGTGGTCAGTACCTATTAAAAGTGGTCCAAGGAAGGAAAAGTGGTAAACTGGCAACAGGGTCATGGGAGGCCAAGGCTCATTGATGTATGTAGGGAGTGAAGGCTCTCTCGTGGGTTCTGATCCAACAAACGGGCTACTGTAGCTCAAATTACTGATAAAGTGAATGCTGGTACTGATAGAAAGGTGTCAGAACACACAGTGCATCGTATTTCTTTGCGTATGGGTCTGCGTAGCTGCAGTACAGTCAGGGTGTCCATCCGGACCCCTGTCCACTGCCGAAAGAGCCTACAATGGACGTGTGAGCATCAGAACTGGACCACGGAGCAATAGAAGAAGGTGGCCTGGTCTGAGGATCATGTTTTCTTTCACATCACATGGATGGCTGGGTGTGTGTGCGTCGCTTATCTGGAGAACACATGGCACCAGGAGGCACTATGGGAAGGAGGCAAGCCGGTGGAGGCAGTGTGATGCTTCGGGCAAAGTTCTGCTGGGAAACCTTGGGTTCTGCCATTCATGTGGATGTTACTTTGACACGTACCACCTACCTGAGGTTTGTTGCAAATCATGTGCACCCTTTCATGGCAACGGTATTCCCTGATGGCTTTGGCCTCTTTTAGCAGGATAATGCACCCTGCCACAAAGCAAAAATGGTACAGGAATGGACCTGCACAATATTAATTAGGTGGTCATTATTTTATGGCTGATCAGTATACTGGCTGATCAGTATTTGCACTGCAGATTTACCCTACTACAACTAGTTAGATGAACGTTTTGGCCATCGACTGTTAGTCAGTGTGTTTTATGTTATTTTTGGATGCGTACGGTCCCCACAGACAGTGAGCGTGTTTGTTGTTAAGCAGAGTCACTGTTTGCTAGGGCATTGACTCCAGTTGTTCTCAAACCCAAACCGCAGTGTCCCGTGGACCGAGTCTAAAGTATAACAGCTCATCCAAGGGCTGAGATTCTTTTTCGGGGTGTCATAGGAAGCATACTTCCTGGTTGGTCTGTGTTGCTGACTATTTGATTCGCAGTTGGGTGGGAGGGCTTTAATGTGGAGGCGGTGCTTAAACTGGTGGCAGAGTTTTCACCTCCTCCATTATCGACAGTAGTGGACCTCCTTCCACCTCTGCAGCTTCCTTCAGCAGCTGATCAGTACTGTGATACCGAACCGGATCCCAACCTCACATCTAATTAGTAACAAATGTGTTTCTATAAACTGATGTGGTAATGATGCATTGTTGTAACATCCGTAACGTATGACGAGTTTTTGCTCATTTGTAACACATTCTATTAGTGCTTTGTATAATGCCCTAACATAAAATGTCATTTCAATTTGCTTGAGACAGATTTTTGTATATTACTGTATGTTACATTTCCCCCTATAGTTGCCAATTAACAATCACACATATTACCTATGTAACGTCAGACGTTTTCCTCTATGGCAAAGTGGTTGGTTTTGTCAATTTTCAGTTTGTAGTCTGAGCTCTACCAACCTGTCTGTATTCTGCAGTGGCTCAAAGTTATTTTGACAGCGAACATTCTGGAAATACAGCTCAGTGGTTTCAAGGAGAGCTACAATTTGGAATTTGGTGCAACTCATTTTACATTTCAGTTTTGTGCTTCAAGTTGGGTAGTCTCTAATTAAACCTTGAAGTCTAAAAGTGACGGCTTAACATCCCTGGAACTTGTACCATCACCAGGCTGTCGTTTGGTGGCAGGGGGCGTATTTTCTCTTCATCGTCTGTCGTACACATGTTCTTCATTACAGCTCTGCACTCTGTGTTTGGCCCTGGACACGATGTGACTGAGACGTGAACTACAATTAGCATCGTAGCGGATATGTAATTGGTAGCCTGTCAACAGGGAGTGAGAGAGAAACCCCTGACCAAACACGATGCATTGGATGGGAGTGGGTGAGCCTTCGCTGTGTACTGCGTTCGGGTCTGTTCGCGTACATTCCACTGAACCAGCAGCATTAAACAATTACCCAGTCTGGCAACAAAGGCTCTGGCTTCGAGCTGTCTGGGCACCACCTAGAGTCTTCCCCTCCACGCCTGGCGCCCGGTCTGCTTACACACGGAAAACCTTCACTCGTTCTCAGGGAAAATACGGTTTGGTTTTTGCTGATGGGAAAATTAGGCCTAAGACTGCTGCGTTTAACTGGCCTCCTGCTCGTTCTGAGGAAAAAAAGGTATTCACCTCTGTCTGAATGCAGCTTATGAGGCCATTTTAAACCGCCGCTGCTCAGCGTACTGAGATGTTTTGCAACGTAAATGTTTTGCCATACAGACCGGCCATTTTTATTAGACCGGTTCAGATTAGCCCCTCCTCATTTCTACCCACTTTCCGTTCGGTCTCTCTAGCGCGTGCTGCGATTTGGTGGCTACGGCCCAGACCAGAAGGCACTGTACAATGAGAAAGCACTCGGCTAATGGATGGTGGCCTGCTGTCTCTGCTGCGCCCATGAGGCAAATCTGACATGGTTAAGCACTCGGTGTAGCAGTTTATTCTGTTCAGGTTTTCACTCCCACTGGTGGAGGGCTAGGTAGAACAATCTGTACGACCAATCACTGGAGACTAGCCTGGGAGAGCCCTTGTGTGACACAACTTGGTTATGGGAAGAATTTCAACGAATTCCCAATAGAAAAGAGTATCTTTCATTGACGTGCCGATATGTCACTGAACTCATGTATGATGTCAATGAGCAAATCTGGCTTTAGGAAGATGTAATTGCTGGATCTTTCATCAGTCGCTAGTTAACCCTATTCCTTTGTGACAGTTTTTTTTTAAGTGCAGCACATTGCAACCTACAAGAACCCATCTTGACCAAGGAAGATGGTTTGTTTACACAGCCCCTGCTAACTCCAATTGTAAATTTTGACCTTTAAGCTGTAACACAGTTATTGTAGATAACAAAAGTGTACCTTTGTTTAAAAAGCACAGCTAAAATGGCATGATAAGATCCTTCTTGAAAATCTCACTAGCTTCTGTAGTGGTTGTGTTCTGTTGTAGATCAAAGGACTCGCTAGCTTTCAGCACCCAAAGCAGGGGTGTTCAACTTATTTTGCTCCCGGGGCAGCATTCACTCCTGGAGGTTATATTTCCTTGCTGTTAAAATTTGGCACATCATTTTCTTGGGGGGTGTCTGGAATTTTCCATCCTCCCTTGTCGAGCTTCCTGTTAGCTGATTATTAGCAAGCTGTAAACACTCAAGAAACTGCAAGATTGTAGGTCAATTATCAATTTATTTCTCCACAGATTTGATTGGTTATAGGGTTTTAATAGGATGGAGCTTGTTTTCCCCTTTAGATTGGGAGCTGGCCTTCTTCAAGCCTCACGCTGTTATTTAGCATCACATGCAATGATTGAGCAATGTCGGTCATATCAGTAGACAGCGTTATGCTATGGGCACTGTGGCACGGGGGAGGGGCAGGGTTTGAAACGAATGCTTCACAGAGGCATGTTAACCGTAATGGCTCCAGAAATAGGGCTGCTTTTGGTAACGAGATCTGTCAGACCCTAAAGAGCTGAGTATCTCCTCAGGGACATGGTTGGTGTCTCTCCTCTCTGTGGGAGAAGTGCCCGTTATGTGGTTAGATTAAACTCAACTCGATTTCGAACCAGATAGAAAATGCAATCACGGTCTACAAAGTCCCAGTGAGGTCTTTATATTGACATAATCTGAAAAGATCATTCATCATGGGTGGACACTAGAGTCAGGATTTAGAGGTCCAGATATCACCCAGTCCTACTTGCCTGCTTCACCATATTGGTGTCATAGACTGGGTTGGGTCACTCCAGTCTGTGGGGCCTGATTGGTCCTCGGGGCCCAGCTTACACACGTGACTCCAATAATCACCTAATGATGATTATCTCTTTACAGTGCAATCCGTTTAATTAGCCATGTTTTCTGGAGAACGGCGAAAGGCGTGACACTGTCCCGGCCTGTAAGTACTAGAGTCGTGCATCCCTGGTTTCTTAAAAGCAGCGGTAGGAAACTGTGTTCAGGAACTGACCAGCTGAGTTAATTTATCACTTCAGTGATCGACTATATTCAGCGCACCTCTTCCAGGTCAGTTAAATTAACAAAACCTGTGACTGTCCTGGAACAGTGTTGTTTACCTAAAGGCAAAACTAGGCTGAGGTCTGACTGGGGGTGCCGGAATTTGTATTGAGATGATTTATTCAAGACTATCCAATCTCTGATGACTTTGATGTTTTGTACGTCTGACTGCAGTCTCAGACTGAAATATGAAGCAGAGAGTTGTGTAGTGGGAGGACTCTCAGAGAGAAATATGAAGTAGAGAGTAGTGTAGTGGGAGGAGTCTCAGGCTGAAATATGAAGCAGAGAGTAGTGTAGTGGGAGGAGTCTCAGGCTGAAATATGAAGCAGAGAGTAGTGTAGTGGGAGGAGTCTCAGGCTGAAATATGAAGCAGAGAGTAGTGCAGTGGGAGGAGTCTCAGACTGAAAAATAAAGCAGACAGCAGTGCAGTGGGAGGAGTCTCAGACTGAAATTTTACTCATAGTATCATCATACTGAAATTGCTAGGCAGTAGGCAGTTGGCACTGACAGTATATCAGTTGGTTAGGTCACTCTTGAAGTGGTTTTTGCTCTTGCTCTGAATGGGCCACAGCTTTTGTGGGACAATGGTACAAATATTTTGTGGGTGACAGTTGTGTTGAGAGGATCGTTGGTTGGAGCCCCGTGTTGAGCGGTCGGAGCGAAACTGACACATTACAGAAGTGTCAGGCATCACATACTCCACCTCGATTTGAAGAGGAAGGTCACATGCTGGCATTTGAATGCTAGTGATGTCCTTAGGGTCTAGCAGACAAGACAACCCATTGTCCTTCCCTGTGAGGAAATCTTTATTTAGTGGTGTTATTGAAAAGGCTTTTTGAGATATAGAAGAAGCCTTCACAGTAGGCTTCTTTTGCTTTCCAAGTCCATTGCAAAAATTGCAAAACATTTTAGGAAATGTATTTAGAAATGACAGTCTTGAATGCACAATGGTAATAGTAGGTATAATAAACAACTAACAATGTTGAGTAGCCTGAGTGGCTGAGCAAGGTGATTATTTAAAGCCTTTAGCACAAATAGCTGAGCTTTGCTTTATCCCTGTGGTTTTCGAGGGGGATATCGAACCTATTTTTAGTCACTTGAATGTCCCCTGAGAGTATAAATCAATTTAAACTCTATCAGTCAAACATCAAAATCCTTAAATGCTGTCATGAAGGAATATCACACATATCAGGAATATCACACATCCTTACAGCATTATTTATTTCAATAGAGTATTTGCAAATATTCCAACCCCTTCACTTTTTCTAAATGTTTTTGTGTTACATACCTAATTCATAATTCATCAAATATATATATATATATATTTAATTTAAAACCATGACACTCCAAATTCAGCTTGGATGTATCCTGTGTCTTTTGAACATCCTTTTGATGTCCTTGCAGCTTCATTGGTGTCCACCTGTGAAAAGGTTTGTTGGCCTTTATGGTAGAGTGGCAAGTGACCGAAGCCATTCCTGAAGATCTCTGAGAGCATGAGGAACAATATTCTCTTGGCTGATGAGACCTAAGAGAACACTATGTCTGGCGAAGTCAAGGTACCATGCATCAATTGTCTAATAATGTAAAGCGTGGTGATGGGAGCATCATGCTGTGGGGATGCTTCTCAGCAGCAAGGACTGGTTTGGTTAGAGGGAAGGACGAACAGTTGGAAATATGGTCTTTGTTTTTAATTCTTTGCCCAAATGTGAATCATTCTACAGATTTATCAATCACGTTGGACAAGTCTATGATTTGACCTATATTGAACATCTTTGGGTAGACCTTCCTCATTCAATCTCCCAGAGCTTGAGAGGATCAACATGAGATTTTTTTATTAGAGATTGGCATACATTTTGGCAAATGCGTTTTCTCTTGTAAATTGATGTTGAATGAAAGTAATCAAGTATAAATTTAGTCTGCAAAGCCACAAAGTGTGAAGATGGTGAGGGGGTCTGAATACTTTCATAAGGCACTGTAGGCTTCATTACACAGAGATTGTGGGGGTGATAGAGGACAGTTTTTGCTAGAAGAGCAGTGAGTCAGATTCAACCCATATTTATACATCTGTACTGCCCTTGGCTGATAAACACCATATTGCCATTCTTACCGTTCAGTTTAAAAATGCTTGGCAAGGTAGATATTTCCTTTAAAAATTCTTCCTTTAAAAAGTCTCTGCCTGGATCGAAAACACGCAATTATTTGTGGATGCAAATATCCCAGTCCTCTGGTTTTGTTTAAAGTGCCTCTTATTTACTTTTCAACAGATAAATTCTTCCCATCTGGCGATCAGATGTTAATTAGACTCTTCTGTTTTCTCTCGCGTGTTATTATCATAGACCAGCAACGCACGCCCTTCTGCCCATTCCTCCAAACATTCTGAGATATGCAATTACGACGCCGCAATGCAGCGGCAAAACGCTGGGCTTAGTTTGGGTTGGTCTGCTTGTTTATAGGGTTCTGAATGGACGTTCCTCCCTCTCTTTAGAGGCACACGAATTGTCAAATTCCAAATGGTGACATGAGAGATGTTTACGTGTTCCTCTGTGAACAACCTCTTTGTTGCAATTCAGAACTGCGGCATGTGCACCTGGAGTGGAGAATGATTGTCTGTTGCATCCTGTTTAATCTTCAACTCAACCTCATCCCCTTGGACGTTTTCCTCTTACCTCCCTTTCAGCTTTTATTCCAGGGGCACGTGTAAATATTAGTTTTTAAACCCTTTTTACTACTGCCTTATTCCCGAAGGTAAAAGGGAGGGCCCAGCGTTTTGAAAGGCATACTTTGAATCACCTAAAAGGCATTCTTCATCATAATTGACCTTATTGACCTATAACCTCAAGCCCCGTTTCCTCTTCACCCGCAGTGAACAGAGCATCTGCCAAGCCCGTGCTTCTGTCATGGTGTACGATGACGCCAGTAAGAAATGGGTGCCAATCAAGCCAGGCCAGCAGGGTTTCAGCCGAATCAACATCTACCATAACACGGCCAACAACACCTTCCGAGTGGTCGGAGTCAAACTGCAGGACCAGCAGGTACAAACGCACACGCACACGCAAACAGCCATTTTAAACTCCGCTCTGTGTAAAAGAAAATGAAAATAAGCACTGTTGATAAAATTCCCTCTTGGTAGAAGTGTCAGTCTAAGGTGATCATAGTACTTAATTGAAATCGTATTGGCTCTTTTTCTCTCTGACGGCCATCTGGTTGTTTTTTTTTTCACCCTGGCCGCAATCTGATTGGCTCTTTTTTCCTCTCAGGTAGTGATAAACTATTCCATAGTGAAGGGGCTGAAGTATAACCAGGCCACGCCCACCTTCCACCAGTGGCGCGACGCCAGGCAGGTATATGGCCTCAACTTCGCCAGCAAGGAGGAGGCCACCACCTTCTCCAACGCCATGATGTTTGCCCTGAATGTGCTCAGTTCGCAAGATGGAGGTGGGAGCTTATCCCATGTGGAAATAATCTGTCTGTGTCTCTGTCTGGCTGTCTGTTGGTCTGTTTATGTCTGTCTCTGTCTAAAATTGGCTCTGTCTCTCTGTTCGTCTGTCTGTCAGTCTGTTTATGCCTGTCTCTGTCTATAATTGTCTCTGTCGATCTCTCTCTTTCTCTCTCTATCTCTCTCTATCTATCTATCGCTGTCTCAGTTCGTCCCACTGTTTGTCTGTTTTTGTCAGTCTTTCACTGTCCCTGTCTCTGTCAGTTTATGCCTGTCTCTGTCCATCTCGGTCTGCCTGCCTGTCTGTCAGTCTTTCTGTCTATTTAGATGTATGTCTCAGGCTCAGTCGGGCAGGAGCTCAAATGTATGTATGTTTATTGTTAATTAATCTTGGCACGCCAGCTACTAATTACCATTTAACCAAGTGCTAATTCATTATCCAGTCATTTGCGAACAGTCTAGCTCCTCAGTCTTTAATATTTGTCTGACAAACTTGGTATTTAGTTGAACATGTGTAGGTTGTAATGAGAACAATCTATTTTCAGAAAGGCCCTCAGCCTGTTCAGTTTATACTCAATCCAGCCAATGACGGTGGGCTTCAGGTGCCAGTTATTCTGGTTGCTGGGTTGATCTCAACTGAGTTCTACCTCCCTCTACTGGACATTATAGCCTGGTTGCCAGTTTCTTTAGCTCACGTTTCAGTCAGGCTTATATTACTTTCCTTGTACTCCTTTCATTTGTTGAAGAAAATGACAGGAAAACAGGGAGTGGAAAGTAAGCTAAGAGGACTATCAGTCACCGAGTTTAAAATAAACAACTAATCCCAGCTAGACATTGGCTCAGTGACCCAAGATGTGTTCAGTGGGGGCGCAACCAATAACATTATGCAAAAAAAGAAAACCCATTTTATATTTATATAGACAGTCTTTTCTTATGCTAAGCTACTGGTCAGCTTCAAATATTAATGTTACCTCCCATTTTTCAGTTTGTTTAAGAATATTTTTCCCAATTTAACACAACCCAGGTCAGGCTTGTGTCCAGGTCATTAATCATCAAGCAACAACTATGAGGGCCAATGTCATCTAGACCACTTTAGCCAGCGACTCGATCCAAAGCCAGTAGACCTTAACAACCCCAGTTCCATGATTCAAGTCAGGAACGACATTGGCCCGCATCGTTCTAAGGATGTGGACTGAGGTGATGCGCTCGGCCGGGTAGTTTATGACGACAAATCTGGCGAGATATGAAGCCTGACTCTTGACAAGTAGGACACGGGGGTCTCCTGTTACACACCGCTGCTGTTTATAAGCCTTTGGGAGGGGGGGGGGGGTCCGGTAATGGCCCCTCCCCCTGGCCGTCTCATTGGTACATGTCTCGGCTAAAATACCCACGGAGCCCAACTGTCTTGGACCTCCTAATCTCACATGGCACTCTTTTGTGGGGGGGGGGGGGCTGGAGGGGGCTGCGTTGCAGGCTCACTGCGCAATGTGCGTTCCGCGCGCAAACCCAATGTACTCCTTCTGTCCGGGGAGTGCAGTCGCGGGAGTTCTCCTGTTTGTGCCTGCTACTGGGCTCCCGTTTTGGATTGCCAGACCCGTGGCTAATGCTATTCCAGTCGTCCAGCCAGCTGCCTGACTGGAAGCCGGAGTTAGTCAATAGACTGCATGCTGAAGTAGCCTGCCAACCAAAGACACTGTCAGAGCTGCGGAGAGGATCTCACAATGATTATTACCCTAGAGATGTCACCAGTCACCATCAGAAGGTGCACTTCGGCAAAAATTGCCCTGAGTAAGTGTGGATGTGTGGTCCGTGGTGATACATGATGCCAAATAGGTAAAAGAGAGGAGCAGGATCAGGCTGTCGTTTGACCGAGGTGTCACAGTTGTGCTGAAATAGGGAGGTGATGTTCTGTTTATCCATATGTGAATGGGTTAACTGTTCTTCATATTCAACTTGAGTTGTGTGCATTCCTGCAAGACTGCCAGCTAAAACCAGCGAAACACCACGCTGGAGTAAAAGGGAGCTTTTATATTACTTATTTCAGGTAAAAGATGGCTTCTCCCTGAAAAGAGGTCTTATTGACGTCTAGTGCTGACCGGGTAAGGTGTGTTCATATTTGGATGCTCCATGTGTCCCTTATGAACACACCCACTGGAAATACCAGCCAATAGGGGCTCAAGTGTGGCAAAGGTGCTTCCGGGGCTTATTAGATGGGACAGTTTTACTGATATGAAATATCAGTGGCATCCCGGACGGGCTTTTATAATAGCTCTCTCTCAGAATAGGGTCTCCTCCTCAGTTGAACATATCTGGGATGCAGCAGATTCTGGCTCAGTGGCTCAGTATCCTACGCAGTACCTCGGTAACATAAGCTGACATCGCAGAGGTCCAGAACCCCTCCCTGTGATGTCACAGAGGACATTTTGTGCGCTTGGTTGGGGTTTCCCGTTGCCTGGTTGATCCTGGCGTTAATAACGCGCTTCTGACAAAGGCTAGGTGAGACCGCGAGCCACTGGCTAGCATAACATTAACCGTCCTGGTTCAGGATCGGCGGTTGTGTGGGCTTAGCCATCGCGTTGCCGGCCAAACGCTCTGTAGGAGCTACGTACAGGACAAGGGTCGGGGGTTAGGTCTGTTTTGGTCCACATCGACGCTAGTCCGGTTCTGCTGAGGGTTCCTGAGGAAATGCTTGTAGGATCCTGGGCAGACTGATCGCCGTGTTGTACGGGGAGAATTTTCAACATAACTGCTGTTGTGACTGACACGTTTCTGTAATACGTATAAATTAACTCAATTCACAATAGATGAATAAATAAAAAAGTTATACATGTTGTATACACATAGTACTTTAAGGTCCTGGGCCCTGGGTCTCTGTTAAAACATTCCTGGTGGGAAATGGACCGGTTTCTCTCATGAACGACCGGTTTCCCTCATGGTGCCGTGTTATGGAAACGCATCACCAGACTCACTCACAGACATTCAGCCTTTTTTTATATTCTTCATATGCCGCCAGTGGGGAGCCAGGACGTCTGCCAGAGAATGACAAACAACCACGCACAATGTAGAAACCACATTGGCCAAACTCTCCCAAAACATCGCCCTGGAGACGGTGGTGGATACTAGGAAATTAGACACAAACAGAACCGTTGGACGAGTTACATCTTACCCCTGATTTATTGTCTCGCATTG
Organism: Esox niger; assembly: GCA_016801105.1. Taxonomy (NCBI): domain Eukaryota; kingdom Metazoa; phylum Chordata; class Actinopteri; order Esociformes; family Esocidae; genus Esox; species Esox niger. The sequence continues at coordinate 34,647 of JACXGJ010004119.1, read as the reverse complement.
CCGTTGATATGAGAATGTTACATGCTTTGGAGATCACAAGGCCAGCCTGTGGCACTGTAGAACAACTTGTCCAGAAGTGTGCAGGGATAGCTTGTTAAAGAAATGTGTTGGCGTAGGGGACCGCATTTCTCGTCTATTTGCTGCGTGATGTCGGTGAATACCTGATATAGTACACCATTTTCAGGAAGCAATTTGGACCCGACAGCACCACATGTAAAATAAGTGGCCAAATACCCTGAATGCATCCTTAAGAACTTAGACACAGTAGGAGTTGAGAAAATGCCACTAAAAAATGTAACCTCGAACCCAGCCCACATGTGTAAAGACCTGAGACCGTGTCAGTCACATTTGGACATCTGTTTCTGCATCCGTGTTCCAGAACACATTGCATGTTTGTTAAAGACTTCCTAATGCCAAAGTGAGCTGACACACATCCAAATGTACAGCTATCACAGTGTCTGGTGCTGATGATGTGTTAAAATACAACATGCTAACGCTAATATCCCAATGTCAACAACTAAGACATCACAATGTCTTGTGCTATGATGTTCTTCATTACACCATGCTAAAGCTAATATCCTAATGTCAACAGCCAGGACATCACTATTTCTCATTCTATGATGAGCTCCAATACACCCTGCTAAAGCTAACAGCCTAATGTCAACAGCCAAGGCATGTGCCGCTAATCCAGTGTTGGGCTCAGGAGGCGAGCACGAGGACACCAAGCGGGTGACACGCCATTTGACCCAGCTCGCAATTTTTGGAATTAACTGGCTGTCTGTCAATGGCCCGGCATGCATCTGAGGTAGTTATTTTGGCTGTCGTTAGGTCATATGGTTGTGATATTTCTTTCAGCGTCAACACAGTGGTAGATGTGATGTCAGTGAGCAATAGTCGTGTTTTCTTGTTTAACCACATGGAAACATCTCCTTGTGTACGAACGCCTGTCCCCTTTACCAGTGTGAGTAAAGGGGAAACGAGAACGTGTGGAGGAGTGATTTTGAGTAAGTGATTCACAGGCCTCTGTTTGTACAGTTGAGGAATAGGATCTACAGGGCTCTGTTTATCTGGGATGTAGACCTTGGGCTGACCTGGGGCTTTTTTCTCTTTTCAATGAAGATTTAAGTTTGTTTGTTTGTAGCCCATCTGTCTTGTAGGGATATTTGACAATAGACATTTAGTGCCTTGGAAAGTGGGCTGGGCTCCCTACCCATTTAACCATGGAACCTGTAACATTTCATTGTGACACATATTCTGTGGGGTTCAGGGTCAGTGAATTCCCACCCAGACTACCACATCATGCGTCTGCTGCCGTCGTCCGTTGAGATTTCTCCCAGACGTTGGTTTATCCGACGTGGCTCAGCTCTGAGTAGGAGTGAAGGGGTTTTCACATGTGGGGGAAAAACACAAACCCAGTCCTGTGAGGTTTTCTCCAAGCTGAAGGCGTTACTCTGACTTGGCACGTCTGACGATGATTTGTCCTCATTGGTTTGAATCCATACAGCAGGCCCTCATTGGTTAGAATCCATACAGCAGGCCCTCATTGGTTATAATCCAACCTGTCGCCCTTAGACACCGTCATCCTTTCCCTTATCGACTGAACATTCAGTAAATTCGTCCGTTTCTCTTCCCTACCTCAGGCCCCGCCGTCCAACGCCAAAATGGGCCCTCGTCAGAAGACCCCGATGCACAGAGGAGGTAAGAATTCTGAAGCATTGTGATGGTGACATAAATCAGTGGAAAAACAAAGACGTTTATGAAGCAAATGGTTTGTGGCGAAGCATCTGAAGCATCACCACACAGTAAAGTTTTATTTTTTAATTTTATTTTAATGAATCACATCAGATCTTTTTGTAGAGCTGGTCTCATTGGATGAAAAAACAAATATGTGTGTACTCATCTAAAGTGTTTCAATATTATATTTTTCAGGAGGCATTATATAGCATTGATCATGCAGTACACAACTAGCCATCTAATTCATTGGCTAGTCATCTGTCCTTAGTCCCCTCTAGTGGTAGAATGGAGATTAAACAATTAAATCAACCAGCGTCCATTGTGAGAATACCATACATAAAGCTCTGGAAAAAAATGTTGACCACTCTTAATTTTTCTTAAATCGGCATATATGGCATGGATGGCAGCCATTTCATTCCAGTGTCTGTTAAATTCCAACACAGACACACCTCATTTTACCTAATGAGGTACTGATTAGGTGATTACCTGAATCAAATCTAATTTAATAAGGAAAAGTATTAAAAAAAAACACTGCTGTGGTCATCACTATCCTCTTGCAATAGGACCAGCTGGGTGTTGAAAACAGTGTAATTTGTACCTCAAAGGTAATTTTAATTTAAAAAATACTATTCAGCCTGACAAAACAGTTGAAAAGAAAAGCTTTGAGTGAGGAAAAGAAGGGTTTAATTTACTGGCAGAGGGATACTGTGAGCGTCAGGTTGCTTCCATCCTGAACATTTTAAAGATGGTGGTTCATAAGAACAAGGTCAAGCAACAGACACTGGGAAAAACAAAGCTACAGACTGGCAGAAGACGAAAACAACTGTCCACTGACCGAGATGACTGTCAACTCATTTGAATGTCACTAAACAACCGTAGGATGATATCAAGTGACCTACAAAAATAATGGCAAACAGCATCTTGGGTGACGTGCACTGCGAGGATGGTTCGAAACAGGCTCCCAGGCTGCAGGGCTAAAGTTGTGCAAGCTAGAAAAAAAGCCCCTCATCAATGAGAAGCAAAGAAGAGTCAGGCAGAAGTTTTCAAAATACCATAAAGATTGGACCGTAGAGGAATGGAAGTCACATTTTCAGTTTTGCCCAACACCTGGTCATCTAATGGTTAAACAGAGACCTGGAGAGACCTACAAGCCACAGTGTCTCGCAGCCACTGTGAAATTTGATGGAGGATCGGTGATGATCTGGGGATGTTTCACCAAGGCTGGAGTTGGGAAGATTTGTCTTTGTGCAGGTTGCATGAATCAAGCCAAGTACAAGCTTATCCTGGAAGAACACCTGCTTCCTTCTGCTCTGACAATGTTCCCCAACTCTGATAATAGTTTTTTTCCAGCAGGACAATGCTCCATGCCACACAGCCAGGTCAATCAAGGTGTGAATGTTGGACCCACCAGATCATGACTCTGTCAAATGTCAGCCCAAACTCCAGACCTGAACCTCATTGAAAACCTCTGGAATTTGATCTAGAAGAAGATGGATGGTCACAGGCCATCAAACAAAGCCAAGCTACATGAATTGTTGTGCCAGGAGTGGTATAAAGTCACTGAACAGCAATGTGACAGGCTGGTGGAGAGAATGCCAAGACACATGAAAGCTGTTACAAAAAATCTGGGTTATGCCACCAAATATGGATTTTTGAACTCTTCCTAAGTTAAAACATTGGTATTTTGTTTTTGGAAAATTATTATGAATTAGTTTTCTTTGCATTATTTGAGGTCTGTAATAATAATAATATTGGTTATTTTGACCAGTTGTTATTTTCTACAAATAAATCCTCTAAATGACCATATTTTTTTTTAGAATTCGGGAGTATCGTCAGTAGTTTATAGAATAAAACAAAAATGTTCATTTTACTCAAGCACAGGCTACAGGAAGATGCTTAACAAGCAGGCTACAGGATTATGCTAAAGAGGCAGGCAACAGAAAGATGCTTATCAAGCAGGCTACAGGAGTATGCTAAACAGGCAGCTACAGGAAGATGCCAAACAAGCGGGCTACAGGAAGATGCTAAACAGGCAGGCTACATGAACATGCTAAACAAGCAGGCTACAAGAAAATGCTAAATAGGCAGGCTATAGGAAGACGCTATACAGGCAGGCTACAGGAAGACGCTATACAGGCAGGCTACAGGAAGACGCTAACACACGTACGTGTCCTCTTTGTATTCACAGGCAAATGATGGAACAGCATCAGATGCAGGGAGTGGCCCACAAAGAGAGGGAGCGGCGGACGTCTGGCTCGGGTACGACCTGCTAACAAACAGACCTTGTCAAACAAGACATGTCAACACGCGTCACAATGCACCGTCAACACAGCCTCTGAGAGATAATGTCTTAGCATCCTATTCTCTCCATGAGTATAGCATGGCGACCATGGCAACCAAACAGAACCCAGTGTAGCGCACGCAGGTCCTATTCGTCAGGTGCCACATGCACAACAGTGCGCACAACCCTGAATTGACCAATGGGATACGCTCATTGTTCGTTTTCCGTAGCAAAACGTTTCACCGCAGAGTCACGTAATGAATGGGACCACGGATACTAGTGCTGCCTTGGACACGTCTGGGTTTGTTTTGAATCACCACCTCCTCCTGTCCTTATTTAATCATGCTTATCCATGCTCAAACATGAATGTTTCCCAGTGACCGTCAAGCCACTTTCACACTGCCAGCGTGCAGTCGGCAGCCGGGCGACAATGCGACATGCTGCGTTCAGGGGAGTGTGGTCATGTTGCATTTTGCTTCGTTTTTCTTATCTGTGTTTTTGTTCCTCAGTTTATTTATTTCATCACCTCAGCTCGGTTCCTCATTGTTCTCTCTTTTTCTTTTCCTTTTTTTACCTGTTGTGTTGTTTTTCCCACCGGCTCTCGTTTGTCTGTCCGTGTGTTCGTAGTTGTCTCTACCCTCCAGCATAAGGTGTCATCCCCACCCTATCACACCCATGACACGCCCACTGAGTACAGACACTACCGAGCCTCCACCCTGCCGCCCTCCTATGCCCGGTTGCCCTCAAACTCCTCCCCTTCCTCCTCCTCCTCCTCCTCTTCCTACCAGGACAGAGAGGCGGCGGGGGGCGGACGGGCTGGCGACAACACCCCCCAGCTGTCCCAGCTCTCAACCTCCCTGGCTTCGGCCTTCTCGCCCGTCCTGCCTGGGGTGCCCACGGCCCCATCCCGGCAGGTGCGCCAGATCCCCCTGTCCCCCCCCGCCATGCGGGCCCACCACCAGGGTCACGCCCAGCAGGAACCCGCACTGCCCCCCAAGCACGGGACCTGGTCTGCCTCCCACGGTCACATGTTCAACCCTGTGCCCTGCAGTCCCCTTGCAGGGGGCGTGGTGGCCGTGCCCCCAATGCCCCAGCCCGTCCTCCCCGTGGCCCTCCCTCTGCCGCCTCTCCACAGCCGGGTAAAGCCCCACCCCCTGGATCAACCAGGCCAACCCCATATCCCGGCCCACCTCCCCAATGGCCAATCGGAGGACTACTGTAACCTCTATCAGACCAGCCCCGCCCCTGCGTCCGGCCACCAGTCCCAGTACCCCTCCTCCTTCCACACCGAGCAGCAGATGTACCAGGCCGGGCCCCCACCGCCACCGGCACCCCAATTCTCCCCCCCCTCATACACAGCAGCTCCATCAGAGGTTGGCTCGGCCTCTCTGGCCGCTCAGGCTTCCACCACCACCAGCAGTAAGTACCAGCAGGGCTCGCCGAGCAGGATGCCTCGACAAGCCATGGTGTTTGTCTTGTGTGTGAGTGTTGGGGGGCAGGGCGGGTTCACTCCACGCGCACACCTCGCAACAACATTCAGTAAACAACCACAAACCAGACATTCGTGTGGCGTAAATACCTATTGTATAAACATAAACAGCCCGCCCCCATAGAAAATGCCACTCCCCGGTGCTGTACTTCTTCCTCTAACTGGAATAAATGCCTCGATTGAGGACTTAACATCCAGTATGTGCTGGCCGGTAGCTCTGATGTCTAATGACCTTTACCGTCGCTGCCTCCGATTTCCTCCCAGGCCCAGTGTCTCTCCCCACCGTGCTGGCCGTGGCCCCGCCGGCAGCTTCCGCTGCGCCCATGGCGCCCCCTCCCCCACCGGGCCCCCCTCCCCCAGCCACGGTGCCACCTCCAATGCCCCCTCCACTGCCGGTTGGTGGAGGACTCGGCGGGCCGCCGGTCGGCGGTGTGGGTGATGAGCTGGCGCAGCCACTCTCGGGACTTGCGGCCGCCTTGGCTGGAGCCAAACTCCGCAAAGTGGCAAGGGTTAGTATTTGAAATGATGCATGAATCGTGGTGAGTCGGGCGAAACCACACAAATAGTTTAGAAATAACAACCCGGACTTTAAAAATGTTTCTGCTTTTCTGCGGTGTACCCCACGGAACAAGGCCACCCACATCAATGTGCAAAACTGCTTGGACACTAATTCCATGTATAGATTGTCTGTTGGTTGGCTTTTATCAGCTATGAAATGGAAGTCATGTGACGGTCACCGTGATGTATCTTCAGGATGAAAACAGTCCTCCAGGAACAGGAGCAGTGAAGAGCGATGCCAACCGCTCCAGTGGAGGTAGTAGTGGTGGAGGGGAGGGGCTTATGCAGGAAATGAACGCCCTTCTTGCGCGCAGGTGAGAGGAGAACAACGATGACACCCTTTTAATTTAACTACACGTCACAAGAATCTAATTTTTGCCACGGTGTCCTGGAGGGGAGGCATTGTGTTATGAAGATATTTGAATAAGGAAAATTCTTGATTATTCTCTACGTTTTTAAGATTTGTCATTTTCATTGAAGCCTATTAAGTATTCCTTAATGTGATTTTATTAGAGAAGCTCCCACCATGTGAAAAAACATCACCCATTCGCTACATTGTTGTCTTTATGTTTTTAAATGCCTTACATTCCTCTTCCTGCAGACGGAAAGCCTCCGAGAAACCTGAGGAGGTAATCCTGTTCGCTACAATGTTTTAAAATTAGAACGTTTCAGTTTGATATCTAAAGAATATTGCACACACTGAGCTTGATCACAAACAACCACAACAACTGGAGGAAGGTCTGGTAGAACAATCCAGCAACCGTGGCTTTCATTTTGCCTATAAGAAAGTTGATTCACACCGGAATACAAATTGGCTTAATTGGTTTAATCGACCAACCAGTCATCTCCTACAACAAATTCTTCACACACGTCTTTTTCATCCAAGCACCAATCACTACATTGTAATGTTGTGGGCCAGCTGACCATACAATTGAACTTCTTGTTTCATTAAAACATGTTCATTGTGATAAAACGTTACTTCAGCAGCTAGTTGGCTAGCTAGCTAATTGGAGGAACATTGCATTTAGCGTCATCATCTATTAGCTAGATAGTGTCTCCATTATATTATGCAGTGGCTGGCTCATGTACAGTACCAAACATCAGATATACAGCTCCATTTGAAGCCTTGCATCGAAGTACTGTGATTTGATAACAAGGACTAATATGTCCTGTCAAATTATACTGTCAGTCCAGCTAAGAATGCGGAGCCATTTATTCCAATGGTTAGAAGAGTTGTTTTTCCAGACAAGGTTTTACACACACAAACACACTAACCGCCTTCATTTTATGTTACAGGAGGATCTCAAGCCAGGCCAGAACTCCACAGGTAAACACTCAGAGTCTGTCCATTATTTGTGTTGCTGGCTGTATTAATCCAGAGGTCTTTGTAAAGGTAGTGCCATCTCATTGTGATGCTCTCTCCTAGATGCGGGGAAGAAGCCATGGGACAGGGCAAACTCTGTAGACAAACCATCACTGGCATCAAGGTTGGTCTTGTAATCTCTTTGGACTCCCCACGCATTTTAAACGATGTGGTGGAACGATGACAAGGCATTCAGTAGATTGGATGTACATATCTGGAAATTATTTTACTGCTAAGTGCATTTTTATGTACTGTTCTATCTCTGTGGATTTGCTAACTATTTAGTCACGTACTGGAGTTGATGGCAGGTTCATGTATTGCACAACCAGATTTTTTCCCCAGTCAGTCAGATGACAAAGGGCCTTGAGAACTGAATAACGGGCATTGTTCAATACTGCAATGAAGCCGAGCCCATAGACCCAGTCTTTTCAGTGTGAATCATGCCAGTGTTTGCTTATTGTGGCTGAAGCTTTACCACAGCTGCACACCGAATGGCTGTCTTGGATTTATGGCAGCAATACATGATTAATGAATGGTGGTGTTGCATTGAACATCACCACAAACTCTAACAGATTATTGATGATTTGACGTGATCCCTGTTGTTTTGGTGTTGTGACATAGGGTGCGACCAGTGGGTAGCACTAGCGAAGGGGACGTCGACTTTGACAGGATGAAGCAGGTATGAGTCTCATTTGTCCTTTGATTTAGAATCAAATCACAATCATGGGAAAGACTGTTGACTTGATAGTTGTCCAGAAGACACTCATTGACACCCTCCAGGAGGAGGCTAAGCCAAAAAAGGTCATTGCTGAAAGGGCTGGCTGTTCGCAAAGTGCTGAATCAAAGCATGTTTATGGAAAGTTGACTGGAAGTGCTGTAGGAAAAGGTGCCCAAGCAACAGGGATGACCGCAGATTTGAAAGGATTGTCAAGCAAAGCCGATTCAAGAACATGGGGGACTGAGGCTGGACTGAGCAGACTGAGGTTGGAGTCCGTGCACCAAGAGACGCCATGAGGAAGTGTCCAGGAAATGGGCTGCAAGTGTCGAATTTCTACTGTCAAGCCACTCCTGAACCAGAGACCACATCAGAAGAGTCTTACTTGGACGAAGGAGAAAAAGAACTGGACTGTTGTTCAGTGATCCAAAGTCCTCCTTTCAGATTAAAGTAAATGTTGCATTTCATTTGGAAATCAAGGTCCCAGAGTCTGGAGGAAGAGTGGAGAGGCACAGAATCCCAGCTGCAGTGTGACATTTTCACAGTCAGTGATGATTTGGGGTGCAATATAATCTGCTGGTGTTGGTTCACTGTGTTTTATCAAGTCCAGACTCAATGAAGCCATCTAACAGGAGATTTGCTTGCTTCCATCTTCCGACAAGCTTTATGGAGAGAGATGCTGATTTCTTTTTTTGTAAAATATTTAGAAATACTGGATTTTTTATATCCATGAGCTGTAAGCATCTAGACTGAAACAAAATACAATTGAAATATTTCTCTTTTTGATTAGAATTACAGAATAAAATGAACTTCACCCGTTATAAACTTTTTTGAGATGCACCTGTATATTTTTTACATTGTTTTTCTGCTAATTCTGGTTTGGCAGATGAGAACCCAATCTCAATGGGTTCCCCTGTATAAAATACATCTATAATTAGTAGGGTAAAAAGTGTTTATCTGCTTTCAAAACTGCATTGGACGGAGCAGAATGTGTTTCAACATGAAAACCCTGATCTGATTTCCCTGCAGGAAATTTTGGAGGAGGTGGTACGGGAATTGCAGAAGGTGAAAGATGAGATCATTAATGGTGGGTCAAGGAAAGAGGTTTCAAAAAGAGGATGTTATTCCAAAAACACATTGAGTGTCAGGGACCAGTTAACATTTATCAGACACGCTTATGCAGGGCAACCTACACTAAGGGGGTGAACACCCTTTTCATAGTGGTCTCCCTCAGGAATCAAACCTACAACTCTTACTCCTGTTCTATAGACTTTCCATAGTAACATTTAGATTTTTTTGTATTTCAGAGCGTTATTGTATACTAATAAAATATGTCATAAGATGACGCTATTGACATACAATTCACATATTTACTCTTTAGTTGTTATCCCTTTTGCTTTTGAAATGGCATATACACACAGTTTATGTACAAAAACACAATTTCTATCTCTTTTTCAGCTATAAGACAAGAAATCGGTCGAATCCATACGTCATAATCTCTGGACAGCAGGACCTGCTGGAAGAATGGGGGATAGGAAGACGTGCTCTGAAGGAATGTTCTCTCAATGTTTCTGTGACGCTATGAAAACATTTCCGTAACGCTGCAGAAAGGTTGAGCCAACATTGAGTCTGCTGTGCAGAACAGAGGGATGAATATGAAATGGGAGAACGTGGACGAGAGAGAAGATAACAGATGAACATAGGATGAACAGATGGAATGATGGGTGGACACTTGTACGGTTTTCCATTGTTGTCTTCTCCGTGCATTTAAAGACTCAGTCCAGTTAGCAGCTTGCTGCTCTAAGTATGCTCTAAGTCTTACAAAAGAAAATATTTTTGTTTTCTAAGTTTTTACCGTTTTATTATTTAAAAAAAACAACTGTGATTATTTTATTAATCGTAAAATTATAGAGTCATACAGAACTGCTGTTGAACATTGGCAGGTCCTGGAGGAAACTTGCACAGCGTTTTTGTCAGCCTTTTATATTTTATATTATTTACTTTATCCTTGGAAGTTTTACACGCATATATGGCATATGGCGTGCTTTAGTCATCTGACCTAATGTTTTTTAAAAAGCTTTTATCCATTTACCAGTAACAGGGCACTATTCATTCGGCCCCAAATGGAAGAAAACAGACTGAAACAAGGTGGGCGACTACCTGGATTTATTGCTATTAGAAACACTAATTGTCATTGTCCGTTACAAAATGTTTTAAAATATGTTTTTCCATTTTGTGCCATAATGAACACAACCCCGGTGTATGAAATCACTGTAAGTTAGGGACAATTTATTAAACTGACCCACAACTGTAAATTCACAGCCTAGATTTTCCCCAACGATCCATAGGCCCCCCCTATGAAACGCAGAGTGTGACTATACAGTATAGTCGATATGACTTGTCATTGTGTATTAACCATGCATGAATCCAATCTATAAGAATTTTCGAATTGGGTTTAAAAAAAAAGTTGGTAAGGTTACGGTGGTGGTTTGTTTTTTTGTGAATTTCCTCCTTGCTATTTAAGGTTGAACTGGAATTTGAGATGTGAAACTGGAGCCGGTGGCTGAAGCAAAAAGAAAAGTATAAATGAAATGCAGATGTTCTTTGTGACAACATGAAAATGTTTATTTGAGAAAAATATTTGATTGAATATCGGTTGTGACATTATACTCACTTTGACTAAGTTCTGAAATAAATTTCAAAACTGAAAGTAAATTCATTTGAAATCAAACCTTAGATCTGTCTCCTGTTTACAGCATGAAGTGGAGTGTTTCACCTTTCAACAGTTACGACGTCTAAAATGTTTTTCAGTCAACTGATGTTACAAAAGAAAAAGATGATGTACAGTGTAGCCTATACAGAACCCAAATTGTGTTTGCTTTTATAATTAAAAGATAGAATTTCGACCAAAGATCTCTGTGGGATGGTTCAGGTATTGCATATTTACATTCGCGCACAGAATCGTCTAGCATGTGATGATAATAATATTTTTTTTATATCTAATGAATTTCAATTCTGTTGAAAATACTTAGCAATATCATATGTATATTTCTACTGGAGAGCAACAACTGTGCTTTTCTGAAGACGCCTCCTCTAACCACAAGAAACATCTTCAACACAAATTTTACCTCGGCACCTCTCTACATTCCCATTTCATTATATACACTGTAAATAAACAAAGTGACCTTCAGGTGACAGTCGGAAGGAGGAACATCTCCCACAATGTAAACAATATTCAAGCAAAGGTCTGGACTTTTAATGACTAACATTGTTATGGTCACTGGTTCAAACCAACGAAAACATATTTTGAGGTTTTCATCGTAAATGATTGGTCACCAGCCGATGTGACCGTACAAATGATTGGTCGCCAGCCGATGGGTCCACAGATATGATTCGTCAGCTTCTGATGTGTCTGTACATGTGTGCACGGATGGTCTGTCAATTTAGGCCTGCGTGTTCTTAACGCGTTCTGAAACTAGCGGTCCATTGTCACAACTGATAGCAATAGATATTCGGGTAAAGTGTTCTGTTTTGGTAACTACTCCTGCTTTACAAGCTTATATTCCCTCTTCATCCTGGCATAGGGACCTATGCGGTCATCAAAAACAAAGTCCCACAACACCTGGTTCCAGGAAGTGTGCTGCGGCAGGAAGTCGTAGTACTCAGCAGCAATCTTCTTCACCTGCCACAGATAACAGGTCAGTGAGAGGGAGTAGTCTGTTGCCATGACTGGTTTCTGACTAAAAGTAACATCAGGTTTATCTTAATAATGACTTGTATTCATCAGTAACAGCAAATATGACTAGAGATGGTCGTTCAGGAGAATTCTGTCTGAACCATCCTACCACTGACAAAAAAAATCACATTTGGGCTATTTTGGCTGTGGTTAGGTGTATAATTAGTCTCCAGCCACTGAAGGGGAAAAAAACATTGTTGAAGTGTACCTAGAGTAGTTATAATAAATGTATATATCGGGCAGGATTTGGATATGCAAACCAGGGTTGCCAGTGTTGCTTGACCAATAGGGCTTTTTTTAATGACAGTGTTTGGGCAAAAATGGCCTTTGGTAGGTCCATTTACAGGCAGGGTTGTACAGAAAGAATTGTGTTTTGGTCTTTTTTTGTAGAGCGCCCCTGATTGGTCGGTATACTGTTAATTAAATCTTGGAACCCTGCTTGCAACCAACGATCATTTCCCGAAGCCACATATCAAATCGGCCTTGTACAGACCAACAAACCAATGTACTGTAGTGATTGGTTGACTTAAATCCTGGTACACTGTAGAGCACTTTGAAACTCACGGTAAACGATCTACGTGAGTCAGAGAATTGCATTCGGTGGCCCTGGGAATTGATCTCCAGTGCAGAAAACTGATAAATTCCCTGCATTTCTAAAACATTGCATAAAGTTACATTAAGAAACAGTTGCAGCTTTATAATGCCATTTTATAAGTGCACATTTTCTTTTTGGTTAAAAAAAATTCATTTTTAAATATTTAACCCGGGAGTGTGTGCTGTTTATCTCTAATCAAACGCTATGGTTCACATCACGCCACGAGGCCAACCAAATGACAAGTGCCGTACTTTCTGCTGTCATACTATCTAGCAGCACCACGGCCTCCAGCGGCCAAAGAGGGCTTATCAAGTCCTGCCACACCGCATGTGATCCCACTCACCTGAGGCAGCCTACTGCCTGGTATGCTGGGAAAGTCATGGTGCTCCATATGGTAACCCACGTTGAAGGTGATTATGTTCAGGGAGCCGTAGTAAGAGTAGGTCTCGTGACCCTTCAGGAACATGTAGTGCTCCGCTATGAAGTGTCCAGAGATGGGATGCAACCCCATGCAGAGGATCGACCCGGCGATGAGGTACACGATCGGCTTCAGTCCCCACAGGTAGAAGATTAGGGAGTCCGCCGCAAACTGGACGGCCGCGTTCAGCACCTCGAGTCTCGAGATCGGCTTGGGATTCACCACCAGGGGGCGCAGGGCATAGAACAGCGGCTGGAGGAAAAGCCACACGACCTTCCGCAGCGGCGTGCTGAAGAACCAGCCCTCCACATCCGTGGGGATGTCTACGTCCAGGCCATCACCGCCCAGGTAGCGGTGGTGGTCTATGTGGTACTTCTTGAATGACGCAGAGTAGGGAAGTCCAATGGGCAGGTTGGCCCACATGGCAAACCAGCGGTTAAGCCGCGCCAGCTTGTTTCCGAAGGCCACGTTGTGCGAGATGTCGTGGATGGCGAGGGTCAGCGAGTGGTTGATGCAGCCGCCGAAGGCGTAGGCCCAGAAGAACACCCACTTCCAACGGAGGTCCTGGACCATGTAGCAGGCCAGTAGCTGGGTGAGAACCATCGCCGTAACCACCCACTTTAACTTGGGGTCAGGCCCCATCAGGGCCTTGATTTCTGGATACTTTGCTGTGGAGGAAACAGAATGACAAAGAAGGACAAAGAATGACATTTACGCTACGTTAACACAGGCAGTGGATTTCAGTCGTCAACGCTCTACAGACCAGGCGGACCATTCCTGATCTGTCAGACACATACATTCATTAATTGTCGTCTAGAGAAAGAAAATTAATGTGATCTCTTATATTTCTTACTTTCTTATTAATCCTAGAAATTACCACAATGCATTAATATGTCAAATTGGGGAAATGTGTGTATACACAAAAATATTTCAATGAATAAAATGGATTCCAAGTTTTAGGCATTTCAAACAACAGAAGTTAAATTCATATTCAGAAAATGGAAATTGTACGACAAATTGTAATGCATTGTGACACGGTATGTTTGTCTCTGTGGTAAAACTGCCTAATTTGTACACAGATTGTTTGCCATCCATCACTGTAGAGGGGAGTAGTTCATTTAGTTCACCATGACCGACGCAAATTCAGCCTGCAGATCTGCTTTTACCTGCTTTGAATACTTCCATCATGCAAACATCTCTGAAGAGCAAGGAAAGACTGGAAACCATATTGTACACGTCCACTGCCATAGTCCTTATTGTGAAATAAAATTATATAGAATTTTTTTTGTGTACATTTTAGTAATTTAGCAGACACCCTTACCCAGAGTGACTTGCAGTTACTGCATGCGCCTACATTTTAAAAGAGCCTGGTGAAACAACTACACTTTTTAGTAGTAAGTCCATTCTAATTAATGAATTAGCTATCAACAAAGATTAATAGTATTAAGACGTCCATTAAAATAATAAACATACAATTTTACTTGAAGCCGCTGTGAGTGTTGAGTTAGCGCTCATCAACTTTGCATACCTAGATTATGGTGAAGGACAGAAATGTTCATGCCACGCGTTTTTATTCGGGGCAGGTACAGACTGACTGAGAAACTAAGGGAAACTTCCACCTCAGTTTCAGTTCATCATTCAAATTATTCTTAAGACATTGTATTCGCATTGCTTAGTTTTGCCTTCAATCCTGATAAGTTCCCTGTCCCTGAAGATGAAAAACATCCAAATAACATGGTGCTTCCACTGGCATGCTTAACAGTAGCAATTGTGTGTTTTTTAAATATTCCTTGTTGGGTTTGTCCCAAATGTATCACTTTGCATTCAGGCAAAAAATATCAATAATTCCGACCACAGCCATTCTACATAGCTGCAGCATGTTTGTTTTTTACTTCAAACATGGCCAGCGGGTGCAACATAAAGTGGCACAAATTGCCTTATACAGAGGATCAACTTAGATGTGATATTTTTTCTATGGCTATGGCTAAAGTGAGTTATAAAACCTTGCTGGGCATAGAAATTAATCAGTAACCAGACCTCATAAAAAATTAAGTTCTTCTGACTGACCAGCTTTGTTAAACGCAAACATGCAGTTTAGCTCATGCATGAAAAAAGAACGATTTAAGAGATAAAATTAGGTGTGAAATAACATTTGAACTCAGTGTAGAGTTAAACATCAAACAAATCAATGAGGTAATGTTATAATGGACAGCATGGTTTTATATTCAGTCAGTGACTCAATAATGGACCATGTTGGGCAGATCAATCCATGTAACAACCTTATATCCCCAATTACGCCCCTGTATCCCCCAATTACGCCCCTGTCTCCCCCAATTACGCCCCTGTCTCCCCCAATTACGCCCCTGTCTCCCCCAATTACGCCCCTGTCTCCCCAATTACGCCCCTGTCTCCCCCAATTACGCCCCTGTATCCCCTAATTACGCCCCTGTATCCCCTAATTACACCCCTGTATTTCCTAATCTATGTAATGCCCTAATATCCCGTTATATCACAAATGTATATTAACCAAATCTTGAAGTAAGCATAAAGCATCAATCTGTAAATAATTCAGTAATAACCTGAGAGTAAAATGGTTGTGAAACACTACACATTGCCTGTCATACCCATATCTGTTATTAATGTTTGTTGAGTAAATATCATTATTGTGGTGTCAGCAGTGGTTGCTGAGAGACAATATTATCGCTGTGGTATCAGGAGCCTTGGAAACTGTCCACATATCTGACACTGACACCAGCCTATATGCTTATACAACGGTATACACATTATAGGCTATCGACGCAAGTTCTGTATATTCATGACTTGAAATGTTTCATTGTCTTCTCAAAGACGTAGTCATTACAAAGAAAAATAATTAGGTTGAGAGAAACTCATTTCTCAACTAGACTTTGAGTTTGTTATGTGAGTGTTTCAAAAAGGCAACAATCGGCATAGAGAGACATAAGGCTAATCAAAGATATGGACAGACATCCTCTCACTATACCAAACTCATAAAGGGGCACAGAAGACATGTTTCAGGCTGTGTATCTCTGGGGTAACCATGGCAACAGTCAGATCATTAGGCATCTTTTGGATTTGAATAGATGATGTTTGGATTTGTTCGGCCAGGTGTTTGGATTGTTTGTGTACATTTGCTATTTACAAAGACAATTATTTTGGGACTTCTGAATGATATGGGAGTTGAACCAAGCTGAAGGTGAAAATATTTTCTCCAATAGTAGATTGGTACGTCCCTAAATTAAAAGTCAGATAAAAAATGCCTACTGAATGCCATAATGACTATAAAATAGTTGACCAACATGACTCAAAACAAAATGACAATAAAATAACCAAATGATCACTTGCAATAACTATATACTCTCATGTAACAGATGTACATTATGTGATATTCAAATGCATATGTAGACGTAAAGGGACAGTGTAATGGAACCTTAACTGCAAACAGACACACCTCGTTGGCTTGTCAGCCTCAGCCTGAAGTCACACTTGAAAGCAAAGGGGATGATAAAAACAAAACCCCTTTATTAATAAATTATGAGCCATGTGTTGTCCAGCAACGCTTCACCCTAATTCTCCACCCTCACGGAATGATGGTGGTGACGGAGGGCATCAGAACCCTGCCCCCCTTTACATTAACGAATCATTTCTAAAATATTGGTTTGAGGTAAATTATTGTAAGGATAGAAATGGGGACAACGTTTGATTGCTGAGGCCGAGAATGAAACCACGAAAAAGTGTCTTCAAACTATGGCTTGTGATTACTTACAACGCTGCCATAATTTAGGCATTCCGCTGTTATATGATTCTTGAGCGATTTCAATGGAAAATTATATTTCTATGGTTCAACTGCGGGTCAGACAGTGACATTCTGTATGTCTGGCTATTCTTTGTATCTAGGTCGTTCTTGAATTACATGGCATTTAGGCATGACAAACCTAGTAGCATAACAACAATAATGGTAACAGCAGTGAAATATTTCAGGTATTTTTTTAAACTATTTGCTAACGTCATATTGTAATCACAACTCGTAGATCTACACACAACAATTGTTCAAATGCAGTAGTGAAATGTATGACCTAAAAAGGAATATATATTTTTTTATTACTTATTTAAATATATGAACCAATAAACATGTAACTATACCGCTCCATATAACAAGCGGGACAAGCACGCCTGCACGTTAAATATTTACATTTAAATTAAACATTTGATTTGTCATGTTTTTGCCGTGTTTTTTTCTCGCTTTATGGTAACAGAGGACTGAATTTACAACCGCAATTCAACAATTACCCATCTGCTAACTCAAAGATCAGTTTGGATTTGGGCCATTAGTAAGTTTTCTTAGACAAAAATGAGCTTTGTCTGAAGTACAGGTTATCAATATAACGACCATTGTACTACAAAAAGACTGAACAGGTAAATGGTTTACATATGACGGGACACACCCCTGAGAAATTAATCGCCGATCAATTGAATCGATGTCAGCCTTGATTTCTCAATGATCACAATGGCAATATGGACATCAATTCACTTTCAATGTGCTGAAATCACACACCACCCTATAATGCAAGTGGTTTATAATCCACAACATCAAAACAATTTAATGGACAGGACTTGTTGTGTGGTATTAAACAATCCTACAGACGAGTCAACTCCCTTTCCCTTCTATTTGCCAAAGTTTCAACTTTGACAAAGAGCCTTGTAAACTACTAGTGTCACTATAATCGCTGTGGTGCTTCAGCGGTTATGACATTACTGGCAGGGAGTCTAGAGTTAAATACGTAATATCCATTAAAACAGGTAAAACCGGATCCGATTTTAAGAGTAAAACATGTTTCTTTTTACTTAAACAAATACTGTAAATTATTATGAACACATTTTAAAACAGCAGCTTACCTAATATTTCTTTTCTTCGCGAAGTATGAGGTTGATCCGTGTAGACCCATTCAAAGTCTGCCCGTACACCTGTCTTACCCATTTCGATGCGTACCTAACCCACGGAGTGCAACGACGGTGTGTAACTTAAAAAACACACCCTCTCAATGGCAAAGGTGAAAGGTGTGACGGTCCAAAACACTCCTCCCAAGCGTTGCCGATAAAGCGACATAGCTGCCTTTTTCAAGTTTTATGTGACGGAAATTACTAGGCAACACGAGTGTTCTCAATAAGTCAAAACAACACAGCAAGAATCTAATATAGAATTAACATTTCCACATAACACAGAATATATTAAAGGACAATGTACATGGTATAATGAAGGACGTTGATGATCTACAAACCCCACTTATATACTTTATACTATAGATATAACTTAAACCCTCCCATCAAAACCCAAATTATAAACTTTTGTTAATTGCGTTTGTGTGTGTGTGTGCGTGTGTGAGAGAGTTATGTGCGTGAAATCTAACTGCAAAAAAAACAGATCTCGCGAGACTACGTAGCCGAAGCGTAGTGGCGACGGGAGTAGAACAGAGTGGAGTTTGTTTTCGAAGAAGAAGGAAGGCAGTGTAGAGGGGGGGAACTGCAATATTCTACATAACAAGTGTGAGAAATTTAGGGTTTTCAACATGGCATCCGGCGACACCTTGTACATTGAGACGGACGGCTCGGAGATGCCAGGTGAGATAGTGGAACTCCACGAAATCGAAGTGGAGACAATCGAGACCACAGTTGTTGGAGAGGAGGACGAGGAGGACGACGACGACGACGACGACGAACAACCCATGATCGCTTTACAGCCCCTCGACTCTGATGATCAACACTCAATGCATCACCATCACCAGGAGGTAATATTGGTGCAAACCCGAGAAGAGGTGGTTGGTGAAGATGATTCGGATATGCCCGGGGAGGACGATTACGAGGACCAAATTCTCATACCTGTCCCGGTTCCTGCGGCGGAAGAGGAGTATATCGAGCAGACTCTGGTGACTGTCGCCGGGAAGAGCTCTGGGCGGATGAAGAAGGGAGGAAGCGGGAAGAGGAATAAAAAGAGCTATTTGGGTGCACCGGAGGCCAGTGGTAGAAAATGGGAACAGAAACAGGTCCAGATAAAGACTTTGGAAGGAGAGTTTTCCGTAACGATGTGGGCATCGGGTAAGTTAAGTTCTATTGAAAGTGCGCTCTTCCAAGCTTGCCACCTGCATTGTTCTGAGTCCTGTGCATGCACTGTAACTAGGCCTCGTACGGGCGTTGTCCTCTGGTACATTTAAGCAGAATTCCGCGTTGTTTTCCAAATCGGAATTTCCTGCGGTGCATTTGAAATGTTTTTGTTTTTATGGGAAGCCATGTTTTATGTGTTGATGGGCGCCGCCATGTTCCCCTGGCTGGACCAGTATGGCGGACCGAAAAAATGGCGTTGATTCAGCCGGGGAAAGATGGCGGCGGGTGGGAGTGAGTGCGTTACTGCTGGCTCCAGGAGTAGGCCGCTGTGGCGCAGTTCAGTACACCAGCATCGGCTCGAAGCTGTCGTCAAGAGCGGGGGAGGGTAGGGACGTTTCACAAGATCGTGTGCTTGTTCTACTGCTGACAGCATTTCTAACTGTGGCAAAGAGGTATGTTCAGTAATACTAATATGTAAATACTTAGATTTCCACTTAAGTAAATTGATTTTGTGTGCGAAGTTTGCATTGACTCGTTGACTGACCTGTTGAATTTGAAAAGGTGCTTTGGCTAGCTTGCTAACCTAGCTTAGATAGCAAGTATATATTTGTAACGTCAGTAATTTAACTTTAGTTAGTACATTACCTAGCTGCAAGTTTAAAACATTTCGTTATTTTGCCAGCTAGCATCCTACCAAGTAAATTGACTGGACAAGACAAATTTGGTGGCCATAATAATTTAACACATTCTATTCGCTCAATTCTTGCCAGCCACAAAATACTATTTTTGAGTTTTAGCTTGCAATAGCTAATCTAAAGAATTTCCACCAGTTTTTAAGTCTCTATACCATGTTACCAAATAGGTAGGCCTAACAGTTTGAAACACTATCTGTTTACATACAGACGTCAATATGTTTAGATACTTAAGTGAACATTTATCAAATTGTGATCCAATCTGATCAGTTGATAACAACCATAGCTGCATGGAACCTAGGAAAAAACCCTCTTATAAAATCTTGGCATGGTCATAAAAACATTGTCAAGATCTTAGAATTTTTTTGACATATTTATATCTATAATCTTCACTTAACCATAATTACACTGAATGTTTAAAAGTTGCAATCATACATCTCAAATCAACAGAAAGACCATTTCAGTGTGGAAAAAATAAATGAACCCCTAGTTTCAATAGTGGGTGTTACCTTGAGGTGAAATAACTGTATCTAGCTGCTTCTTGTAACCGTCAGTCTTTCACATTTACTGGAGGAATACTTTTGACCCGTATTTTTTTTATTAAATGCTTAAACTGTCCTATTTTAGGGCTTTCTTGAATTCATGGCCAACTTCAAGTCCCCCCACAGCATTTTAATAGGATTGACATCTTCGCTTTGAGACGGCCATTCCATTACACTGCATTTCCTTTTGAGCCATTGTGTTTTAGCTTCAGTTGTATGTTTTGGATCATTGTCCTGTTGCGAGATCCGTGTTTGGTTTCAGGTTAAGCTTCGTGATAGATTACCTCACCTTGTCCTCACAAATCCTTTGATTAAATATGTGAATCATCGTCGACTGGTGGCTGGTTGACCAGGCCCTGATGTAACCCAAAACCAAAATGCCACCGACTCCATTCCTTACGGGTGGCATGAGA
This sequence comes from Esox niger, assembly GCA_016801105.1. NCBI lineage: Eukaryota > Metazoa > Chordata > Actinopteri > Esociformes > Esocidae > Esox > Esox niger. The sequence goes on along the minus strand of JACXGJ010004119.1, from coordinate 13,994 downwards.
TTCTTCTGTTCGAAGGCGGTGTTTCGTTTTCGACAAACTGGCATTGCCGGCAGAGAATTCCACCTTTGGCTCATCTGTCTGGAGAACATTGTTCCAATAGTTTTGGTCAATGCCCTGGTGTTGTCTGGCAAACATATGTCTTGCCTTGATATTGTTTTCGTTGTTCTTGTTGTCCCAAGATCTTCCGACCTCTCATGTAGGCTACGTTTGTGCAGTCCCTGTCTGACAGTTAAATCACGCACTTTGACTGATCGTTGCATGAAAGCCTGTAGACCTAGTGTCCTGTAATATCCATGTTGGGGAGATGGTGGACAGAACCCAAACATGGAATTCAACAGAATTAATATTGAGGGTAGTGTCAAGTATGTTTAAAAAAAAAAAAAAAAGTGTCTGTGTGTGTTCTCCAATGTTGTTCAGTAATATGAATTGCAGCATTTACCATATTTGTGTGTTCAGGTAGGCTATTACCGGAGTTCACTGGGAAGACCTGTGCTATGTGGATTGCCAGTGTTCTGGGATTTCCTCCATGTTTTATTTTTTAATGATCTGTCGGACTGTGGAATGATGGCTTGAATGGCGTGGACATGGCTTTGTAACTCCTCCCACACTCAAGGGCTTCAATAGATTGTTTTTTGTTCTTGGCATGATGTGTTCAACCAAAGGGAGCAACACCAGCTATTGAACCCTGCTATTCTATTATGTCAATGATTAGGTCATTGTTAGGCCACTAACATTGGGATGTAGGTATCTATTTGGGAAGTGCCATCATGGCTGCATGTTGTAGAGCTGAAATAATGAAGGGCAATAGGAAGTCTGACTCCTTACTGTCTTGGATCGGAACCCTTCGGTGAAAAGAACCAATCCTGCGACTGCTTTCATCTGGCAAACTAATCTGTAAAATCATGATTCTACATAAAACCCTCTTGTTCGGAATATCAGGCTGTTGCTGAAATGTTTTCAACTTTGAAATGTGTGTTTTGAATGAGATGCATGCCACTACTAGGCCTGCAAAAAAGTAGAGCATTCAAAACCTGACCTGGCTGCAACGGGAACACGATTTGACGGTGTTTTGCTGCAAGGGTGATGAGCGCACAGTTTGTGAATTTAGAACAATTATTTGTTCACAAACTAGATGATACTTTGATATCAGGAACACAATGATTCACATCACCTTTCCACCAAAGCATGAAACAGAGTTTAAATAAAATATTTGTTTATAGTCCTGATGCGACCAATCTAAATTGTACTTCCGATAAAACAGTACGGGTTGCGGAAGGTGACCGTTTAGCCCGGTTCTCACACACACATTTATGGAAAACTAAGTCTGGATCAACCGAGATTACACAAATTGTGACATTTCGACCCTCTTCCTTTTCCCTGTCTCAGATGACAAGAAGGACATTGACCATGACACTATGGTGGAGGAGCACGTCATCGGGGAGAACTCCCCCCCTGATTACTCCGAGTACATGACAGGCAAGAAGCTGCCCCCCGGGGGCATCCCAGGAATTGATCTGTCAGACCCCAAACAGCTGGCCGAGTTTGCCAGGTGAGTCACGACCGCACTCCGCTGAACAGACGAACCCAAACTGAAATGCAGTTCCCACGGTGTTCCTTTCCGTGTGGGATGTCAGTGCTCCCAAACCAGGTCACTAGCATGTCTGCAAACCAAGCCTTGTTGTTTAATCCCATGGTTAACGGCCCGGGGTGTTGATGGTTTCTCACTCTGCGCCAGTATGTCGGATTCATGTTACCTTCAACCTGGTGTGTCTTGCAGGATGAAGCCACGGAAAATAAAAGAGGACGACTCCCCCAGAACGATAGCTTGCCCCCACAAAGTAAGTTTGCCCTAACAGTTAGTTATTGGAGGAGGACGAGGTCGGGTGACGTGGTTGTCCTGTTGTTAATGTCTGTTATTTCTACTATTATTATTGATAACAAGGGCTTTGGTGGGTTCCCGGTGTTGGTTGTCTTATCGAGTTATTGTGTCATGAGTAACTTTGCGCCTGCAGGGATGCACAAAAATGTTCAGGGACAACTCTGCCATGAGGAAGCACCTCCACACCCATGGGCCGCGCGTGCACGTCTGTGCCGAGTGTGGAAAAGCCTTCGTCGAGAGCTCCAAACTGAAGAGGCACCAACTTGTTCATACCGGAGAAAAGCCTTTCCAGGTATTTTACACCCCGCCCCCTCCCAAAGCTTTTTAAAATGATGAGATGTACTTTTACTACGACAGTTTAGAGTTTATGTTCATTTTGTCACATTCTCTGTGATTAAATGGAGTATGGGGCTGTACCACAAAATATAACGCCGCTGGGCCTATTTTACCATTGCCGGGACGCTCGATTCTTCCTCTGGAGTTTCCCAGATGGATCAGGGACGTTATGACAAACAATGTGCTGTGTCAGCGAGGACACGCCTTTCAGATTGTTGGGTCTGAAGTTGGGGTTACTTTCCACAGGTACCTCCTGTCAAGGTGCCTTTGGAAAGTATTCAGAAACTGTTACTTCATATTTTGTAGTGGTTTAGTCTGTGTTTGCTGGCAAAGGCACTCCTACTAAGTACTTTAACATTTTTATTTAGTCTGTTATCATCTGTTGTTTTTTTCAAATCTAAATTTAAGTCTACAACACAACAACATGTGGAGAAAGCGAAGGGGTCTGAAAACCTTTGCAAGGCGCTGTAAGTTGATCAAGGACATACATATGCCTAATGTATATTGGTACAATTGTACCTATATATCACAAAAAAAAGGCTGTGTACATTTATACCATATTCCAATGCAATTTAGACATTCTGCTAACTTTATTAATGTAATTAATATTAAAAAGGACCTTGATAAGGTTATGTATTGTTATTGAGTCCACTTATCCTGATGTTTTTCGTTAATATCGCCCAGCCCTAACACGGTCTCTGACACATTGTAGTTTTAAATTCTGTCCTGCTCCCCTTTACCTTTCTAAACCTCTCAAATTAATCATGAAAATGTCTGAAAATTACAACAAGCATTGATTGGTTCTGTAATGGGCACTTTTTAGTTTGAAATTTGGCACAAACACTCAGGAGTCTTGCTAACCCATCTAATGTCTCAGAAAACCACTGGCACAATGTTGCCTGATGCTGGCTGAATGAGGCCTGGTTACAGGGGTCCACTGAATTCCCCAGATTGGGGTTGGTGAACAGTTCTGACTAGGGGAGGCAAGTATGACAACCCACCTGTTTGCAGACCATTGATAAAACCCGCCCTTTCCCCTCTTCTTTCAGTGCACGTTTGAAGGCTGTGGAAAGCGCTTCTCCCTGGACTTTAACTTGCGCACGCACGTACGGATTCACACCGGCGACAGGCCCTATGTGTGTCCGTTCGACGGCTGCAACAAGAAGTTTGCCCAGTCCACCAACCTCAAGTCCCACATCCTCACACACGCCAAAGCCAAGAACAATCAGTGACGGAGAATGGACGGATCACCGCGGATAGGCACGCCCCCCCCCCCCCATCTTCGGCGCGGCTGTGACATACTGTGCTCCCGCCCAATTGGCTATGAAATCCCCTTTGTATTGTTTCTAGGTATAATGTTTTGGCAGAACGGCCGTACAGACTTTTTGATATGTATGGAGGTGAGGATGGGGAACCCTGAAGATGATGCTTGACGGCCCCCCCAACCAATCCCCCGCCCCCCCACAGCAAAATCCCGAAGGAAAAAGGCATACGTTTCTTCTTGTGAAGATGTGGATTTCTTGGAGCTGCGCACGAACAGACAGGTTATTTATACACTGCAGCGCCCAAAGAGAAAGAATGAACATTTAAAGTTATATCTCCTACTTTGGCGTAGCGAAATAATTACTTTTTTAATTTTGTACCTTTTTCTAAGTGTGCATATTGTACACTTCTCTGGCTTAGTGGTATTTTGTATGTTTGTTTTCCCCGAGAACTGAATTCTGTAGCTAGGTTTCCATCCAATTGGCAGGTGGTGTGTTTCCACTAAACCGACCGGGTCGTAGCGTAGCTAAGATACATCACTTTTCTTGAGTTGAATGAAAATCGAAAGTTCAGTGTACTTCTACAGCGTTTTTGACTCAGCCCTTGGAGGTCATGGACTGCTGTGTTCTATTGCATGTCCTTGTTGCTCTTCTTGAGTGGTAATGAACACCAAATTCAGTTGGAATACTTGCAGAAGTAATTTTCAGGAAACGAACCCATGACATTCTGTTGGCAGTCCACCTGGGTTTGGATAATTGGATGGAAGCCTGGTTAGTGAGCCCTTTTCTTGGAGGGGAATTTGCAGTTTATTGTACCTCCCTGCGTTTGTTCCCTGTAAAAAAAGTTTATTTGGGGGGGGTGGGTGTTCTTTGATTTTCATTTTGTATAATTGTAACGTACAGATATATTGGAATCATGTAGATAATAGCAATGTGATTTAAGTAGTATTAACTGATTAAAATCATTTTATTTTTCCCTGCACTGCCAGAGAGCAAAAAACCTGTGTCGTGTCTCGTCTAACTCCAGTAGTTAACCTGGAAGTGCTTCTCAGTAAGGTATCATTTCAACAGGCAAAATTATCTACAGATAAAATAAATGGCAGGACAAACCAGTCCATTCGCTGTCACTGACTGGTTCACAAAGTTTGTGATTACGGTTGTGAAAGCTAAAATGTGGCAGTTCCTCAAACGGTTTAGTGAAAAGGCTCAGTCAGTCGACGGATGTGAATTTCAAGGTCCAATTTTCACTCGAGCTGATGACAGGTGGGACTTCGGAATGTCTGGAGATGTGCTTGTTCATTGGACATCAGGTCTCCGAAAAGGACGTTTCACCAACAGTTCATAACAGCAAATAACTGCGTTAACAAGCATTGACAGTAAGAAGACAATTGCAAAAATAAATCCTCCATTTTTATTTGATGTTTACAGTCAATATGGAGTCTGTTTAAAACCATGATTAATTTCCCAAGAATCTGGTAAAAGGACTTATTTCATTTGATTTAGGCATTAATAGGCAACCAAAGGAACAATTTAAATAAATTATACCTCAGTAAAATGTCTGCCTGTGCACAACAGAAAGAGAATTAGCCCAATTTAACCTCTATTTTAAACCATGCAGAAAAAGAAAAATCAAATTGGTCTGATTACCTTGTTATTGATTAGCAAACCAGATCTGGGTATAATCACCTGGCTAAACGAAGAACATGTAACAGTTGAAGTTACCTTTTAAATCAATTAAATGTTTTCCATTAGAAGTTAGTCCTTCAAAACTATCAATCAACCTGAGAGAGTAATTCTTTGAAATACATTAAAATCAATTTTAAAAAAAAATCTTTCCAGTGTAATTTACAGGAGGAAGAAGACATCACCATAAGCAGGCAGCTGCAGTAATTCCAAAGCATCATGGGTGTTGAACCATTGCAGATAGAAATATAATGAATAGACCTGGCATTTGTCTCCATTCTGTAATAAGCAGACCTTTTGAACACTTGCTCCAGGTCTTCATTTCCCCTCCAGCAGTGCAGCCAGAAAAGCGGGGTAGTCAGGCGTTCCCCATCCGGTAACAGGGTCCCAAGATACAGCGGCGCAGAAACCCTGCCCTTGGACCTGCTCGTCCACACAGGCCAGGTGGCAGCCATCTGTCACCTAAAATAAACCCAGTAGTCGTCATTGGAGGAAACTGGACAACAGCTTCCCTTGCAATCATTTGGTAGAAGGAACTAAGGACGGAAGGAAAGGTTGAAACATTTCTCCTAACGATAAAAGCCACAGATAAACTTCACTGCCACCTGGTGGCGCCAAAACGAAGGTTCAAACAGAATGTACACTGCGCAATGACAGCGGCATATTTCACCACATTCCGAGTGTAATATAGGGTGCTTTACATCAAAGAGTCCACGGCCCTTCAGCTGGTACAGACGGGGATTGAGGAACCCCAGAGAAGGCAGGCCCTTCAGGAAACGCTGGTCATTGATCAGAGAGAGGATCCCTCCCACCACTGGGGTTGAGGCCTACAGGCGAACACATTCAAGGAATGTCCGTTACCACTTCAGTATAACACAGCATGTCACAAAGTAGAAACGAAAATAATAAATATGGATGTTTGGTATTCCTTGCCTGCAACGCACACAGGAGACTGTTAAAGGAAAGGATGTGAGACCGTAACAAAAATACAAATAGTCGGGGTGCCATCTGATGGGTTGGATCAGGCAAGTGACCCCTGTTTTATGCTAAAAGGTACCAGTAGACCACAGGCTCTGGACTCCTCATGAGACCCTCCTTACCGAGGTTCCAGACACCAAGGGGATGGGTATTCGGTCCCTGACCACCCAGTAGTTGTCGGAGAGGGCAGCCAGGTCCGGGTAGGCCCGTCCGCTGGTGTTGAAGTACGTCTTCGGGGGCAGAGCCGACTGTGCTTTCAGATAAGCCTCCACAGCGCCAACCTGTGGTAGGAAGTGGCAGTGTCCGGTAGCTATAGGTCAACCTGCTTGAATTAGCGGACACCAAATCTCCCACGATGACACGACCTTTCAGTATCCAACCCTCGCCATCTTATTCTGCTACAAACATGGTGTTGTATTTTCAAACGCCCCCCCCCCCCAAAAAAATATTCACTTTATAAAATGCACTGATTCATGGGAAACCCGACAGAGAACGCTGTTGGACGTGGGCCGCATTGAGCCCGGGGACAAACCCATTACCTGGTAGTCCGGCATCTTAAAGACGTTACTGAAGCCGCCTCCGCTGATGTAGTCGGTGACCTCGTAGGAGATCTTGAACGGATTCTTGAAAGAGGTTCCTCCCACTGTAGTGACATACGGGCTGGAAATACAGTGTTATGTAGAAAACATCTATTATCCAACACAGACACTTGTTTTCTTACTCCATCGATTTCAGAGTAACAGGAGACCTGCTTTCGGTTTGACCATTTAGCAGAAGACTGATAATGAGCCTTTTGCTTTCAGAATGCTGTGAATGCCAACACAAGATTAAAGGGCACTGAACACCCAAATAACACAGCTGCACATCAACTTCACTGTCTTTCAAAAAGAAAAATGTGTGTTGCTCACCTTGATGCTGGGAAGCTCGGTCGGAAACAATTTCCTCCTTTAGCCAGGTGTTTGCATCCGGCTCCACTATCACCTAGCAACAAGGCAAGACCGTTCAAAGTATGAAAATCAACATCAGGGATACTGTCATCTTACCCGATATTGGGAGAGGGGAAAACATTATCCACGAATTAAGAGGACAGCATAGTGTGCTAAATACAGCACAGGGTTTAAGAGGACAGCGTAGTATGCTAAAACCAGTGCAGGGTTAAAGAGGACAGCGTAGTATGCTAAAACCAGTGCAGAATTAAAGAGGGCAGCGTAGTATGCTAAATACAGCGCAGGGTTTAAGAGGACCACATTGTACGCTAAACGCAGCGTTTAAGTTTCATAGGCCTGTTGACTTAGTGTAAGACACTCCGGTAATGCGATAGTAACTTCATGACCTAACCACAGTTGCAAAAGCCACTTCCCCTATTACAACCTTAGGCAATAGGTGTTTGTGGTCTAGAAGTTAATATCAAATGTACACTCACAAACCCTACTTCAGATTTCTGTTAAGTACAACAACAAAAAAAACACCTGAAAGTCAATAGAGAAAATGCATAACGCAGCAACTTAGCCCAGTCTGAGCCACATTTGTATGGCCCATTTCCACCTGTGTCGGCAAGAACATCCCAACAGATCCGGGCCAGGTGTAGCGCTAACCTGAGGCAAACAGCATGGAGATTCCCCGGACGCCGACCTTCATGAACTCAGCGTTGATGCGCATCATGTAGGCCTCGGACAGGCTGTCCTCGTCGTCGCCGTAGCTGATGGTGTGGACCCACGGGATGTCCGTCATGTTGCTAAGCATCAGCAGCCACTGCAGGAAGGGCTCCTGGGACTCGTGTCGGCCTGAACGAACATCATCACCATCATCATCGTCGTCATGCCGATATCCTCTCTAGCGCACTGACTGAACTTAGAACTTTGAATTTTCACTCAGCTTCCCTACCTCAGTTCAGTGGACTGTTGAAGTACCGTCAGCCCAATGATAAACACAGCCTACAATCACACGGGTTAGTCCATGTCAACACACCTGCATTGGAGAAGACCCACGTTGAGATGTTGGCTCCGGTGCTCATGATGTACTCGATGTCCAGACTGGCCTCCAGGCCGGCCTTCCCACCTCCCTGGGTGCCCACGACCCGGTCGACGTCAGACCGGTGCTGGAAGCCTTGTCCAAACATCGCCATGAACTCAGCCAGGTCTGCAGGGTGGTAGAACTGTTCCAGGAACTAGACATGGGAGAGCACAATCGGTGGGCTTTTCAAACTCACCGCTGTCTATGCTCCAAACATTTTGGATAGCGACGTCCGTCAACAATATGGGGGTCAAGCATGCAAGCAGTACAGACTCCTTTTTTATTAATTCCTGGTTCAAGCAGACCTCCAACAGGGTTTTGCGAAAAACAACATTTAACAAAAGGAAAGTTCCCACACGGTTCCAACTGACAGCGGTTATTTACCTGGGCCACAGCCTGGCTGTTGTTCTGGGCCGAACCGACATCCGTTGCCGTCAAATTGTAACGAGCCCTGAGGGCAGCAGGTGTCACTCCAAGATGGAATGATGCATTGGACCGTCTCTTGTTAAGCATTTCATTAAGGTCCTGCCCCTTGGATGGGAAGCGGTGAACACCTCCAACTATTGGGACGATGGTGGGTTTCGGCGTGCCAGGGAATAAAGTACAATCGGTGTGTCACAATCTGCAGCATCATCATTTATGCTAACTAAAACTTCCCCCCACAAAAGGTTATAACCATCATACAATGTCACAATCACGGACATGAGATTAAAGCAGATGCTCACCAAAATCAATGTGCTGGAGAACATCTCCGTGGACCTGGTATAAAGATGACGACCTCACCAATGAGTGCCCATCCTTCACATAGCGGTGAAACTCGCTGCCTGGAAGCACAGCCTCTGCCACTCTGAAACCAGGCAAGCATAACACCGCGCTCCGTGAAAGCTGAAGACATCAAGAACTCAAAGGGAAAATATGCTGACGTTTGATTTCGATTGGTGGCAAAGTTTAAAACCGGGACAGTGGTGGTAGAACAGCATGGTAGAACGTTGAGACTGAACCATGTCGACATCAGTGAATGATTGGCTATCTGGGGGGAATTCAGAACTGAGAGGAGGAACCTTACTGTGCAGTCATGGAGCATTGTAGGAAGTCCTGAGTAAGGATGGTCTGGCAGTTTGATACCCCATGGCTCTGCAGCCATTGACGCACCAATTTCTGGGTCAGTTGGGACGGACGTACAAGAGCGGTGACCTCCTCTAGAGTCAGGTACTTCCCTAGGACAGACAGAATTCAGACAGGACATTGAAGGGCTCCATGGTAATACACATGACGATGACCTTGAGCATGAAAAGTAGATAATATTCATATTTTCAATCTGCGAGCTTGTTCGCCAAGACTGGTAGAGGTTTGCCATTGTGAGTTTTAGAGTGTTTTGTACCGTATTGAGGTGACGATGGGTCTGACACCAGTAGAAGCAGGTCTTCCAGCCGGTCCAGGTTTTGCTGCTTCAAGGCAAAAGTCAACTCAATCTCTTCTGTGGGACTGACCCTACCCACGTGAGCCCAGTGGTCCGGTATCCTGAAAATACATTGTGATGCAGCTTGAATTTATGTTTTTTTTTACCAACAACAGGCTAGCATTGCGTCCCAAATGCTTTACAATGTTCAAGGGGTTGTTTCCTCACAAGATGTTTTGATCTGCCTCCAGATGTTCACTGAAACCCAATGAGCAGCATGCCAGGACGAAGAGGGTCACCCTGAAACGAATGTCGAATGTTTATTTAACAACATACCAAATGTAGCATTTAAAAATTAGGTAAATGCTCAAGTCGTTAAACGTTTGACCTCAAGGCCAAACAAAGGAACTGTCCCTAAATACTTCGCTGTCTATGCCGCAGACGAAACTGCGAAAAGTCTAGTATACAATCATTAGAATAGCTGGAAACAAAATAAATATTGAAGCTTGACAGTCTTTATGTAAAATAGGTCAACAATGTCGGTAGCCTTTCAGTTTGCAGAATACAAGGGCTAACTAATTATTCTGATCGCGTTCTAAAAATACGAGCATGTGTTACACTATTTAATCTAAATGCTTACAGAATCCTCATTTTGGTGACATTCGTTGACTTTCCGCCCTCGTAGTGTCTTTATAAGTAGTCAAGTTCTTGTTAGCTGTATAATATTAGCGGTGTGTTATCACATGACAGATCAGCTGTTATCTGTCACGTGAATAGTGAACCGCGCTAGCGTCAAACGCCAAGGCGGTGGGCGTGTTTGGGAGATTAGACATGTAGAGGGGAATAGTAGAGTAAATGAATAAATGTCGAGGTGGACGAAAGTGACTCAAGTCTGAGCCTTCTGAAACCGTCGAGGCTTCCAAAGAAAAGCGGGGTTTTAATCAGGTGTTGCTCACTTTGAAACGAGCCTCCGCCCAAGTTTCGAATCCGTAGTGTTTTGAAAACGGAAAGGCGCGTTGGAGCTCCGATTTCAACCCTGACATTACTAGCTTGACCGCAGCATCTAGTAAACCTGGTGGTGAATGCAAAGAATGTGAAGAATGCAGGGAAATGCAATGGAAATGGTAACTGTTAAAGATAAGTCATATGAGGATATACATAAACTACACGAGTAAGGGCGCGGGTGCATTTTTGACATGTACGACCAAGTCTGCTTTTGGTAACTCGAGGATGGCAGTAATATAATGATGATGTCCAAGGGCTGATTTGGTCGAGATAGTATTTTGGCTAACAGCGTGACGTCATAACGTTGAATTTATTAGTAATGGGTCGTTTGAGAACCTAAGAAAGGTATTTGGTCAATTATCATCTTTTAGATTAAATGTGTATTATTAGTACGTTTTAAACTTACTCAAATGAACAAATGAGTCGTTATTTTCACTGAAAGATTCGAAAACATAAGGATCAGTATATTTAGTCGAACTTTCCATCACTACAATTATTTTTAGTTACTACACTTTGGATATTCACCCAGGGGGCAAGAGGACCGTTTCCATCCAATCAGATCTGTGTAGCCTCCTGGAAAATCCCGGTTTGTTTTCACACTGAGCATTTCCAGAGCCATAGGAGGCTCACCAATCATAATGAAAAAGACATTTTTAATTAGATTTTTTTTAACAAAGTAATTTAAAAATCCAATGAAAAAAGTGCATGGGGACTGAAAATACATCTGAAGGGAGAGTGTGGGTGTGTTAAATGTTGAAAAATATCTACATTTAATTAATTTAGCACACGCTCTTATCCCATCACTTAGAGTAATGGCCCACATGGGTATCGAACCCACAACTCTGCAAGCAATATGCACTTATCTATCCATGCCATTCTGCGTAGCCCCCACGACGCTCTTCCAACCAGAAGGTATTGGGGGGCAGCAGGTGCACGAGGCCCCTTGCATCACCCACCCAGTTCTGGCACCACCCTTTTGGGAATTCGGTCGTTACACTAAAACCTAGCCTGTGGTGTCTGTGGAGCACATTCCACTGCTGCGCCACCTGGGAAGGGCATTTTGAAAAATATCCTACAAACTTTTCCAAACTATCACGGTTATATACACTCGTTGTTTTTGTCAAAATTACCTCAGTGTGCCTGAACTTTCCCATCCCCCCCAGGAACCCTCAAAACACTTCAAAAGCCATTCTGGTTTCTCTTTGGAATGTGTGCAATTGTCCCATAGATAAATGTACTAATATTGCAGGGTTATGTTTTCAGGAAGGTTGAGGTAGGTTTTCCAATTATTTTTAAATGGTCTTTGCTCCTTTTATATTCCTTTTTAATTTAACCATCTCCCCAGTCTCTGGTGGTTGTATCTCACCACGGGTGTGTTTGTCACTTGCCAAGCACTGGAGCATGTACTCAGTCCTCTAAATACCAAACCCTAAGGTTGTCTGGCCTAATTTAAGGCATTTTCATTGGTATTATCATAAAATTTAAATATAAAAAAAGCCCAGATCATAATTCTATACCTCCACTCATCTTGTAATGGCAATAATTTAATTCAAGTGTAACCAATCGGCTTTGAAAAATCACGTTCATTTCCCTCCATCTGTATTAAGATTCACATGACCGGGATGAATTCAGCAGTTTCAGTTGGCTGTCTGTGTTGCATTGAAAATGGCCATGCAAATGCTAAACCACAAGGACATAAAATGTACTAAGGGATGAAGTTGTGGTTGTCTTTCCACAACTTTGTCCCTTAGTAAATTGTTTGTGTCCTTGTGGTTCAGGTTATGGGTATAAAAGCATATCAAAGGCCTTAAACATCCTTTAGAGGACAGTAAAGAATTACTACAAACAAAACCCCATAACCACGGTTTTTTTTTTTACTTAAGAAAGTAAAACAATTTTTTTGGAACATTTTGCAAATGTATATGCAAAACTGAAATGTATGTACCTAATTATTCATACCCCTTTTGTCAGTACTTTGTTTAACCGGAAGGTTTAAAACCAGGGCCGGCTCCAGACATAAGCAACAAACAGTCTCACAGGGCCCCTGACCAAAAGGGGAGGGGGCACAAATGGTAATTTAGCTTAGGGCCTCCAAAGGACTAGAGCCGGCACTGTGTATGACCTAGATCAACCAGGTCCCTCCAAACTAGGTGTCCAATTTAATAGACTGATCAGAGGGTGCCGAGGGGCAAAATAGACAGCTACAGGCTTTCATGGCCAAGTCTGGTCAGTACACTGTATCCCAAGCACTTCAGTCTGTTTGGTCGGTTGCCATTTAGGCACTGTTCAGAAAAGCTTCCCATAGCCAGGTGTCAAAAAAGGGCGATCCTTTTCTCAATGTAAGTCCTTGAAAAACAGTGAAACCGACAGCCCTCTGCAAGAAGGCTGAAACTGGGAGGTGTTTGGCATGACAATGAGTAGAAGCGCACAAAGATGTAGCAGTGAGGCAACAAATAAAAATACTTATTTTCTCCAGTGAGTTGGACTTAAATCTGATCTAAAATATGTGATATGACGAAGATTGCTGTCCATCACTGCAAGCCAAGGAGCTTGACAGTGCTTGGGAGACTTTGGTAAACAAGTATGGTCAAATATTAGTCCTTATTCTAAATGTCTCTCTGCTGTATATATACTGTCCCAAGGGATTTCACCCAACATCCTTTCCAAGGGTGGAGACTCAATTCTATTTTAATTTAGTTTTTTTTTTTTGAAATGGTATGTACTGCACAGAAATGAGAATGCAACATTCAAGCATTTTGAAGATTTTACTGGGTAACAGTTCACACTGGGAAAATTAAATCAGTGACCGGAAAATAATTGGGCCTACAGAACTGGGATTACAGAAACTGTGTGCGTACAGGAAATGTCTAAACATTAAATATCATGGCATAAAATCAGTTCATGAAACATGGGAACTACTCTCATGTTGCAATTGTATGTCTATTGGTTGTATTTCATTTCACAATAGAAAAATCTAGTGTGGAGATTTGTGTTTTAGGGCTAATGCCTGTGACACTGACAAGACAAAATGTGAAAAAATATTTAAGGGTGGAGATTTTCTATAGGCAGTTATATATAGTAACTATATAACATGTAGTCACAATATTATATATAGTCATCTAAAGAAATGATTGGCACTTCTATTTAATACTTTGCGCACCCTCCCCCTGCAAGACTAATGGGACTGATCTGTCTACTTGACATTTTTATGAATTTAGAGAACACAATGGAAGGGATTTTAGACCACATGTCCACAAATAGTCTCCTCACCAGGGAGCAGGGGTAACTTAACTAGAATATTCTCCTCACCAGGGAGCAGGGGTAACTTAACTAGAATATTCTCCTCACCAGGGAGCAGGGGTAACTTAACTAGAATATTCTCCTCACCAGGGAGCAGGGGTAACTTAACTAGAATATTCTCCTCACCAGGGAGCAGGGG